>PVJX010020157.1:0-33732 GCA_004027295.1 Dolichotis patagonum | reverse complement strand
TCCTCCTCCTCCTCCTCTTCTTCTTCTTCTTCCTCTTTTTTGTCAGGTTGGGGATCCTATTTAACTTCTTAGAATTCTTGGCTGTCTCATATGAAAGTAACCTGAATGGTGAAATGGTTACTCAAGTACTTTATGTGTTAAAAAGTATTTTTATTTCACCCTCAAAAAAACCTTATGGCAATTGCCAGGAATATAATTCAGTGGCATAAGCACCTGCTTGGCAAGTGCAAGATCCTGAGTTCAATTCCCAGTAACAAAAAACAAAACAAAACAAAACAAACAGGCTAAAAAAAAAGCAGCTCACAGCAGTGCAAATTTACACTGCTAAGAGTCAATATGCTTATATTTCAACTTCAAATGTACTTCCTTGTGTTGTACTTTGCCTCTTTGATTATGTAACTAGTATACTGTCTAAAGCAGAGAAAGAAAATTGATATTCATGAACAATGCTCTAAAAAGGACTAATTTGAGTCATTTATAGAAAAACAGATGCACCTTTAAACCACAGTGTTAAATAAAATGAATCAGACACACAAGCTTAAATGTTGCATGGCTTCTTCTATATAAGAAACCCAAAGTATAAATAAAATAAATAAATAATAGGAAGCAGAGACAGAACTTTTGCAAAAGGAAGTAAGACCAAGAAATGACGGGCAGGGGAGAGGGAAGGCATTAAAAGAAATGAAGTGCGACATATATATAGAAACTCTTCACAATGAATATAATCATTATGTATTACAAACTTATACTAATAAAAGAATACTTTGTGTAAAGTACAATACATTTTCTTGTTTTCAAAAAAGTAAGAACATTTTCATGACCTGTATTTGTAATTGTGACTGTAATTGTTGCAGGCTTCTTCTCATCTCGGTTTTCTAAAAAATGGAACAGAAAGACCACTGAGATTGAAAGCAAATAGTCTACTTGCCACAGAAAAAAAACTTTTATGCTAATTATTGATTACATCCCCTTAGTTTTATCTTATTTTATATTTTATACAAGAAAGAAGACATTAGAAATGATGGGAAGACTTATTGGGTACTAGAACTTAGCAGGAAGCTGTCAGTATTTACAACCTACAAGCAGAAAAAGAAATAGAATAAACAAATCTGAAAGGATACTAAAGGCACTTTTACCTTTCTGCTATGTATTACATTTTTATGGCCTCATTATGAAGTTGCATATGATAAAATTTAATATTTTCTTGATGACTCAAAATTACTATTAATAATTGTTTTAACTATTTTACTGTAATGTACTGAAGCCCTCAATATCTAGCTTAATGTTTATTGTTTTATTGTGCCCCAGATAAGTAGCTCAAATGCATCATTGTCCAGTAAGGCAGCATAACTCATTGAAATACGGGATGTACTTTAGAAAGTTTTTAATGAACATGAATGTAAATTTAAAATGAAACATAAAAACATAAGGGCTTAAAGAAGTTTGCATTAGTTATCTGGGAAATTTGTTTATGATTAAGACCTCATTTACCACTGGCTCCAGAGAGGTGATTCTTTGATTGTTCTTTGAATGCATAATGCAGGAGGAAAAAAAATAACAGTCTTGCACTGAGTTATCAGCGTGTATTCTGATGTTTCTTGGTCAAGAGCCAGTAGGGCTGTTATCATCTTCGACTTTTTTGAACATCATTACAGTTTCTTCAAACAGATAGCGGTTAATGTTATTCTAATCGTATCATTAGTTTCAGTAAGCTATGTAGGCTAAAAATATTGTCAACAAAAAGCATGCTCAAGGACTACTGTACAAACTATTTTAATGTTCTTTTCAAATGTGCTGTAGTTTAAGGAATATGTGGCAGTCTTTCTTTGCCAAAGGTAATCTGTGTTCACCAAAGCATGATAACTAATGTGAAAAAAGGAGCAATAGATTTTTGTCTTTTATTGCTACAGCTGTGTGTCATTTAAAACTTAAATATTCATGCAGCAATTTATGATATTATTTTCCTCCTTATCTGATGGAAATATTGGCTCTTCAAGTTAAATAAAATACCCTGCTTTCCTTTTAACACTTAACAAGCAATCTTTCAGAGCAACAAATGTATGTATTGTCTCTGTTCATGTTACTATGTGATTGATCTTTAATATAAATTTCATGATTATAGTACAGCTGGTTCTCAACTCCATGTGTTCTGACTTAAAGTTTTTGATTTTTATGATGGGACAAATGTGATACACACTCAGTATGAACCATAATTCAAATTTTAAATTTTAATCTTTTCTCAGATCAGCAATGGTTTGTACAACCCTGTCAAAAGTTTAGACAAATGTAAAGCCAAAACCCACAGTCAGGTATGTATCATAACCAGCACACTACCTTGTGTTGGTTTGCTAACATGGACTATTTGGGATATGAGATGTATTAAATGTATTCTGTTATTTTCAATTTACCACAGTGTATTGGAGTATCATATGTCAAAGAGCATCAGTATTGAATTCATAACTTTTCTATAATAGGCTTGTGCTTTTGCTTTCAAACATTGGACTGTGTTACTTTGCTACCGATCTGGTTGGTTTTTTCAGTTATTACCTGCAATTAGAGGGCAATAAACTTTTCTCATTTGGCATGATGGAATCATTCCAAGAATTTTCCACAATGACCTTTCCTAATAACCCTTCACAAACACAAACCTGGACAAAATAGCACTGATTGAAACATAAATTTCTCTGTGAATTTTATACTTATTAGGGACATAAATGTTCTGGCATTCCATTATGTAGAAGTAAATCAGGCACTTTAAGAGGAATAATATGTTTTCTGGTAGTAAAATAAATAATTTAATATTGCATTGCATATTAAAGCAATGGTTTATTTAAGACTGGTGACAGGAAAATATATTGTACCTAATGAAAACAAGAATCTACAGTCCTATTTATATGCATGTACAGAATGGGCTATTTTGAATCAACATTTTTTTCTAATAAAAAATAACATTCTCTGTATAATCATTTGGACAACTCTGTAGTATCTATTAAACAGCATTATGGTGACATAATCAGAGATCCAATTTAAACCATGGTTGTTAGATAAATAATGCCATTGATTAAAGTCAGATTCTATCAGGGTGCCTGAATAATCCCTGAAGTTAAAATATAACTAAATATTTTGGTGTACATCACAAATATTAAACGTATTTTTTGAGGGCACATAGCCCATAGCGTCAGAAAGCTCTATGTCCAGCCAAAAAGTAAACCCTGGGAAGTATGCCAAGGTTTAAATGAAATCAAGGGGCCAAAAGGGAAATCAAAGAGCAAATCTAAAACAATGTAGCATACACTGTCTCTCCTTGTTGTCGCTTTGTAGAAATTCATGCTAGTTTCAATTGGCAGACCTTGCACAGATTCCACACCTAGAGCTTGACATTTGGCCTGAGAGCCATGAATGCAACCATTTCCCAGCCGTCCTCAGTCGGGCTAAACCTTTACATCTCAAACGCCTCACTATAGAAAAGTGCAAAGACAATCTTTAGGATAAAAGTCTGCACCATAGAAAGCTGCATTTTCTCCTTCTCTATGCAAAGTTTGAATAAACCATTATAAATCAGGCATAATGAAATATTAAGGAAATAAACATAACACTATTTTTGTTAAATTTTTTTGATGATGACTTTCATGTTCTTTATTTAGATATAAAACTCAAACAGCCAGGTATTGCAAGAGAGAGGAAGCTGATGGTAACTATCATGCAGAAATGTCATTTCTAAATCATCTTGCTTCATACCGCAAGTTTCTTTTTCCTAGCTAACAATTTTGGTTATTTGTGTGTGTGTGTGTGTGTGGGGGGTCTTTCTCTTGCTCAGAAGTAGATTTTTAATTTTGAGGAAAATACAGCTTATGGTGGGGCATATTATTTCTGTCATTTGAGAGAGAAATAGGGCATTTAATGGTATTTATTTCTGAAGGAAATTACAAGAATTTGCATTGAATTGGAGAAAATGACTGCAAATGGGAAAACATACTGTGCTACTGAGAGGAAAAAGCACATTCAGTCCCTGAACATTCATTTCCCACTGAGTTCAAATAGCACACAGTTCTTTCTCCAGAGCCACCTCCATGATTGGGGCTTAAAGAATGGTGGCACATTAAATTTAAAAAAAATGATTGAGAAAATTGCTAGTTGGTAGAATGCACGTTCTGAAGACTTATCATAGATACGGAGCTTACATAATCCCATCATTACCTGTGATTATGTCGGAGCACGTTTATTAGAAAAGGTCATTTCATTTCTGAGCCATCTCAGAAACAACAAAGCAACAGCAGCAGCCACAGCAGCAGCAACAGCAAGAGCAAATGGCTGAAAGAATAACACGCTTAGATTTTTAAAATAATTCTAATAGGTATTCAAAACATTGTGTTTTCATTGACTTTAATAGGAGTATAGTTGGCTTGAGGAAACATTTATTTTAGTGGGTTTAAAAGACATTTCATATTAGAAAACAAAGAAGAACACAAGCAAAATACTTCAGAAGAGCACCAGGCTTTCAATTCTTGCTTTTTTTGTTCGTTTGTTTGTTTAACCAGGAATTGAACAGAGGGCCTTGTGCTTACCAGACAAGCGCTGGACAGCTAAGCTACTTCCCCCGGCCCTCAATTCTTATTTTCTAAAATGATGGCTAGTTTGTGACTATATGGAAGGTACTTAGAATGCATGGAGAAAAAGAAAGTAATTGTAAGGAATAAAAACAACCATTATTCTATTTCTTATATTTAAAGCAGATTCTCCTTCCATTTGTGTGTGTGAATATGCATGTACGTATGTGTGCATGTATGTGCAGAAATGATATTAATATTTCTCTATTCTTTACTTAACTTATCCCGTTAAACATTCTTATATGATTAAGCACACAGATACACACATATATTACAATCTATTATATTTATGGATAGAGTACGACTTGTTTATGCACTTTTTTTCCAATTATGGCAATTGACTATGAAGAATATCAATGATTAACTACCTTGTACATGTCTGTTTCTTTGAGATCCTAGAACCGTCAACACACTATCAAAGTTAATGAGCATTTAAAAGCAGCTCAATAATGTTATGCTACTTTTTAGAATACACTGACTAATATTGGCATTAGTAATATATGCGACAAGCTTCACGTTATGTGCTATTATTAAATATATATATCTACACTTATGGTGGATATACATTCACAAATTTGAATTACAAAGGACCAATATAATCTTGTTTTAATTCGCACCTAACTTACATTCTGACGTTTGTCTCCTAGGCTTTGGGGGCATAGAGAATGGAGGGATCATAGACAGGTCTGCTAAGGGTGTCACGGATTCTTCTTTTTTTTTTTTTAATCAGTACCGGGATCGAACTCATGACTGCGCACTGAGCTAAATCCCCAGCCCACAGAGTCTTCTTAGTGCAAGTAAAATCTTCAGGCACTGCTTACTACTAAAGACAAAGCAGCAGTACCAGAGATTGGCTGCACGATGGAGGAACAAGGCCTAATTGAATCTTCTTCCATTCACACAGGAATTATTCTGCAAACTTGTAGAGAGATGGCAGGTCTCTTAAGTCACATGTCAAGTATCTCAAAGTAGCACCAATGTAAATGAATGTAGAAATGATTCCTTTAGTAATATTTCAGGGATTTCAAAAATTTGCCCCAATGTTATACAGCAGTCATCTAGAGTGAGCCTTACAAAATGGTGTGACTAATTCGTAGAGGGTGTTCCTAAGGTAATCGTTAATACCTTATTCCATGATGCAAAAACCTGAGGCCTATGATAAGGACTGACATGATGATAAGGAAACTGCCTTATTTCAGGCTGCTACAACACAATACTTTGGATCGAGTAATTTATAGCATATAATTATGTTGTTCACTCTTCTGAAACTGGGAAGTCCAAGATCAAGGAGCCTACAGATTTGGTGTTTGGTGAGGGTTTGCTCTCTATTGCATGCACAGAGATTTTTCAGCTGTTCCTTACAGTCCTATTTTAGAAAGATACTAATCCTACTCAAGAGGGCTCAGAACTTATGACCTAATTAACACTTAAAGTTCCCTTCTCCTAATACTAATGTTTTGGAGAAGCTATATTTTAACCTATGAATTTGGAGGGGACATAGACCTTCAGACCATAGCAGCAATTTATTTTCTACAAGTAACTTGCCAAAAAATCACACAGCTGGTGGGTACTGGTTAATGTTTTCTCACACTCTCTTCTGTTTCTCTAAACACACAGATATAGACACTCACTTCAAAAGTGCACCTGCACCACATATGCATATGCTTATATATTCGTTCAAATACACTCTATATATGCAAAAGCAGTGTACGCATATATTTGATGTAAGTATTAATGAATCCAAGTGTGTGTGTGTGTTATTTTTGGTTCTGTTCTTGTTCTTTTGTTATGCTGGGGATTGAATTCCAGGCCCTCACACTAAGCTACATCCTGAGCCCTTTTCATTTTTAATTTTGAGCCAGGGTCTCACTGCAGTGCTAAATTTTCCAGTCTAGACTCAAATTCATGACCCTCCTGCCTCAGCTTCCCAGAGTACTGGGATAACAGGTGTGTTTTATAGGATTTGTGTTCTATATATGTACACATATTTATATGTGCCTTATTTTAGAGCTTCAAAAATGTTTTGCCACTCCCCAAAAGCTAAATGTTATAAAAGAGACTCACCGACGTTTGATTCTGCCTGAGGTTTCACATGGTCTGCGTCTCATCCTTGAGATGAAGTCTCCTGCCGTTGTTCATTAACTCAGGATAGTCTTGAAGGCAGGAGGGGAAACCTGCGGGTTATTTATGCATGGGGCTCTGTCCGGTTTCCTCATCCTGAATAGTCAGACAATTCAATTTGCATAATTAACTCTCCCTTAAAGTAGTCTTTAAAGCTTCTGCCAGGGAAGATTACTAAATGACCACCCTAGGATTCTTGCTGCATCCTGTTCCGTTCCCTTGAGCGTCCAGAGGCTGTCCATGCCGAGCT
Source organism: Dolichotis patagonum (assembly GCA_004027295.1). Classification (NCBI taxonomy): domain Eukaryota; kingdom Metazoa; phylum Chordata; class Mammalia; order Rodentia; family Caviidae; genus Dolichotis; species Dolichotis patagonum. Next base: position 26,754 of record PVJX010020157.1, on the reverse strand, counting down.
GAACTGTGTGTTGCTAATTTGAGGGCCTCAAGAGTGCGCGTGCTTCCCCGAGAGGAGAGATCTAAGTGTTGTAAGCCCTGGTTACCTCCTTTGGCACCAAGAAGGTAAGTGCATGAATTTGAGCCAAGTTAAGTGATACAAAGGGGTCGCTTATTAATAATAAGTTAAACAGGCAAACCGTTGAGTAAACATGTTCAATAAATATAGAATAGTCAGTTGTAGGAAAATGTTAACCAGATAGAGTTGGAAAGAAAAATGTACCAGAGATTGACCTAGAAATTACCTTGTTCACTGCTCTTAGAACTAAAGCTAGTAAATCCTCCAATGTCATTTTAGTAAGATAGATCCTGAAACATTAGAGAAACAAATAAAATCCATTGTTTAAAATATACTCTAAATTGTAAAAATGTTCATACATACAGGTAAAAACAAACATGAAGAAAGGAGGGACTAAAAAGTCACAACTATCCTTCCTAAGGAAGCATTCTTTGTCTCTACTGCAGTGTTCTGGGAAGTAACTTCAGTAATTCTATATACTGCAGTAAAGCATTACTTCTTGAATGTAAAATCTTTAGCTCTATTTGCTTGTTAACTAATATGAATAATACTCTATTCTCTAGCTATATCTTCATCTCTCAGTGACTTTAAATATTTTTAATATATTGCAGTTAATATTCATTATTAGTTCTGGGGCATTAGGCAGCACCTCACTCTTATTGATGGGGAGAAGCTGTACCATTTATTTTCATCTTCCTCTTCTTTTTCCACATACAGTCACTCAGCTTCTTTTGTCTGTGCTCCTACTTTCATGTACTCAAAAGGAAGAACATTTGTATATGTTTTAGATTTGAAAAAGTTCATGCATTTTACGAAGTTTTCTCAGCTCAGAATAATTTAAGCCCCAACTCCAACCACAAAAGAACACTTGACAGTGATAACAGATATCAGAGATCATTGCACCTGCTTGGGGACCAAGAATGCCACAGAGTATTTTACAAAGGACAGTGAAGATGTCTCGAGTGCCAGTTCTAAGAATCCATGGACTCCCCCTGATACAAGATTCATTCTGAAATTGCAAAAAAATAGAGAGTAGTTTTTAAAATACCAGATAATAGGTTTTATGTTGTTGTGAGTAAAATCTTAAATTCACCAAGACGTGCAACATATTTTCTTAAACTGAATAAAAATCAATTGTGTCCTAATAGATAATATTTCATACATTTAAAAAATTTCCTTGCTCTCCTAATTTTCTTTCTTTATTTCTTTGAAATAAATGCATATTTTCTCTGTCACAGCACTGGGATTATTCAATTTCTTGATGAAAGTTCACTTAGGGACAGATTGTTTCTGATGACAGCAATACAGATCTTACTGTGGAATCCCTGTCTCCGTCTTTTCTCCACCTCTCTCTCTTTTCTCTCTGCTTTTGTTTTCTCTTTTCTTTCCTCTTCTACTCTTTATCTTAGACTTTTATCTTCATTTCATAGATTCCTTTTTACTTTACTGATGTGTATCTTTACGTAATTATTTCAGTAAACGCTAATGAGTAACCTGAAGTTTTGAAGACTTTCAAACATGATCGTCTCCAAGGTTATAGAATCCCAGCATCAAAACTGTTTAACTCAAACCTTTTGGGATGATATTCCACTGTATCAGGTGATCAAGTATGCAGTGATCTAGAAGAAAAATATCATGTCTATCTCATCATAACTCCTCTAAGGACACTTTCACCAAATCCTCTGAAGTACCTCCCATTAAACTGGCATAAAATAGTGTTGACTTTTCACAAAACAAAACAAGGAGGTAGAGGCTTCTGTGGTTTCTTTGAGGACTCAATATTAGCTTTTTTTGAAATCTTCTAAGTATTACCTTTATAAATACTGTAGTTGTAGCAACAATCAGCAGAATGCCCTCTGAACATGTAGGAAAAGAAGAACATTTTCTCCTATACTTGTTTCTTCTCTTCTTTCTCCTCTTCCCTCTTGATCTTCCTCCTTTTTGTTTTCTTTCCCTTCCCCTCATCTTTCACCTCCTCTTCCTCCCTCTCTCTATCTTAATCAGAAAAAAGTTCTTCCCCATTGAATTTCATTTATCCAACGACCCTCCTTTCATTTAATTGGCCATAATTGGTAAATGTTACCACTAAACAGTTAGGAAGTACACAATTTATCTCCTGTGTTTGAGAGAGTATCATATTTCTTTTAGACTATTTTCTCCCACTAAACCCATTGAAGAAAAAGGGATGCATTATCTAATGGTTAAGCAAATGACACTACTATGTATTTTTAATATAGTAAGTAAATGACAACATCTGCTTATGAAAAATTGATATTTCATCAGAATATCTCTATAGGTTGATTTTAAAGTATTCTTTCTTAGCATTCAGTGGATCGTTTTTATCTAAAAAACTCTGCTTTTTATAAGGATTGGGGATTTTTTCTACAATTAATCTCCAATAATTTCTTTTTCCTGAAATTGCTAATAGAAAATTATTGACTCTCTTGGAGTATTATTATTACTTTATTTTTCTCTAAAATTGCTTTTATGACTGGTTTTTAAACCATCTTCTGAGGAAATTCTATTTTCTTCCATAAGTCATCTTTGTTTGCTATGGGGCCTCAGTCTTGGTTGACTGATTTTGTCATACTTTCACACTGTTGATATTGTTCACATGATTAAGATGGAAATGTTGATTCCAAGATATGTTTGTTTTTGTTTGTCTGTTTTCTACTACTATTCCTACCCTTTGCCATGCATAAGAAGGTGCAAGTAATGCTAGAGGTATGAATTAGGGCAGGAATAATCATCTGGAAGTGTGGTTTCTTATTCCTCCATCAAGTAGACGGGTTCCAGACCTCACTCAGAAAGCTTTATCCATTTCTCTTAAAAAATCATCCCATTTTCATAGCTTTCTTCCACTTTAGAACTGAAAGCAAAAGATGCATACGTGTGTCTGTTGCTTTGAGGGACAGTATGAAGAACATGACAACTGTTCAGTCTGTCATTGTCATTCTGTCTCTCTCCCGACCCTCACTATCCACTTATCTAAGGTTAAGATTGTAAAAGATGACTCCAAGCTCCTTTTGGGACCTCTCTGCTTGCTGAGGCTGTGACTTTTTCCACCATTCTCATCCAAATGCCACACAGCAGTAGCCTTCTCTCTTGGAATACTAGCTAACATTCTAGTTAATAGCTCGATGGTTACTAGGGAGACATCGGAAATGAAATATAATGGATTCTTTCTGCAGTATTAAAAGCAATTCACTATAAATTTAGCTTTATGTCATCTTGAATACATAGGTTAGATAATTCATCAGAGTCGAGCAAGATTACATATATGTTCACTTTTATATATTGCCCATATGTCAAGCTCACTAAACCAAGTATCGGCTGTTACTTCTTCTCATAATACAAAGCCACGTCCATACATAACTTTGTCAAACTTGCCATGTCTTCCTGTAGGTATTCATTCATTCATTTGTATGTGTGCCAAGTATTAAACTCCTCATATGCACTCAATTTCATGTTAGACTGGATTGATTTCTACATGAATTAGGTAAGCCCAGATAAACCAAAATTAAAGTATAGGAAAACAGATATGAAGACAGGTTTTTCTATATAACATTCTAACTGCTTTAATAAATATGTGAACAAAATGGGAAGGGATTTTTCTTCATGAGTTAATGCTTTTATACAACAAGGTCATACTAATGAGTTTAGTGATGCTATATTATTTAAATGGTTTTATATTCCTTAGAGTCAGCCGGTAGACTAATTTAACTAGAAGTGAATCTATTTGAATTGTTTACAGCAAAAGAAATGTGTCAGGCAGTGTGACTCAATGGCTAAAGCTCTGAATCATTGAATTCTTCAGTATGCCTAATTTACTAGATGGCAGTGTATGAATTATTTCAGTGCTTGAACCTCAGTTGTCTCATTTATATAATAAAATCTTATCCTAAGTAATTTCTGATTGTTGTTTCTGAATTAACAACAATCTGAATTTTATGGTCATGTATCTAGCCATTTGATTAATATCTACCCTCCTAGAAGTCCAAAGAATAGTTGTCACCAGTTCTGAACAGATGAATAGAGGACTTTACATATTCAGTTAAGGCAGTTTTGAGGTGTATTTAGACTGAACTTCCTGACTTCACAAGCAAACTAATGAGCTAGAAATAATTACAGGACTGCAAAGAATCACAAAGTGTTTATATTCCCAGGCCTCAGTACAGGAAGCAGCAGTCTGCAGCAGGAGGGGAATAGTATGGGCTCACAGAAGCAGGTCTCTTTCAGGACCCTGCCACAGCTCCCCTGGAGAAGCCACAACACTCCTTGCTGGGAGAATTTTAAAAGGAGGGTAATTAACTTGCCTAAATTGTAATGGTCCTGGACTTAAGGCGAATGTTAAGACATAGGATATGCTTCAATCAACTGGTACTGACCTCTTCTTTGATTTTACTCTCTTAATTTTATTCTCGTAAAGCTGTTAGACATTTTGCATATTTCACCCACTGACAGACAGTATCTTCCAGAGGTAACTAGAATATTCTTATGAATGTTTTGAGTCTCATTTTATGATTGGAGTTTTAGAGTTTATATCATTTCAGATATTGTATTAAATGTAAATTTGACATTTCTCGTCAATACATATAATTAATAATAAAAAGTTAGATAAAACCTCCATTGTGTAGCCATGAGGCCAATGACTTTTTTTAGCACCACATTTGTAGATATACAGCATATTGTATCTTTTCCATTAAAGATTACAATGTGTTATTGAATACTTATTATGGAGAAAAAAAGAAAGTGAAAATGAGCAGAGAAGAGGCTTATTCTCTCTATGTACATTTGTATAAATCACTCAGTAAAATGCATTTGAGACACCAGAGCTCCTACTTCCATGAGTGTGACAGACATCTTACGGTCCATGATTTTTTTTTCTAAGAAATCCGGTATTAGTACTTGTTAGTCTTTCCACTAAAGAAATTCTCAGAAATTCCTGGAAAATTACAACCTGTAGAGGTAATGGTTTTAATACCAGCAAAAAATCATATTGATCTCTTTTCAGACTGCGATAGAAAGTGGCCTGCCTGGCTTAGATGCAACTTAGGTAAGATTTTTTTTCCCACTATTGCTGGAATTGGAATTGAGATAAAATAAAGAAAATGTACAAATTCTCCACTGGAGCCTGGGAGGGAACAAGACACAACAAAATCAGGGACACCTGGAAAAGGCACCAGAAAAGGCAACATGGGAAAATATTAGCAACTATAATGTGAATTCAAAAATAAAAGTACCAGATAACTGAAAGGCAGACTGTTGTTTTTGTTGTTGTTCTCTTTGTCTGTATGATACAATTTAAGGGGTTAAGACAGGCATTTACAATAAGGTCCCAAAATACTGGGGTGAAAAGTCTGGGACTGACAAGAGGCGAACACAGTTTTTGGGGTTAGAATGATAGCAAAACCTGACGGAAAACATAGTTTTAGTAAGCATACAGTTAAACCCAAAATGGACAGAGTGATTGCAAAGATTACGTAGGTGGCAGGGAACACTATCTATAAGAAATAGAATCCAGGGAGGTAGCGAAAGCAGAGAAGAAGAAAAAACAAAATGCCAGGGAAATATCGAGGGTTGAGATGGGACCTCATTTCAGTGAGGTCAGAGAAACAAGATTAGAAATAGGGACAATGTGTCAGAAGTGAATTCTGTCCCTTTGTGTTTTGGGTACTTCAAATTATGTGAGGGGCAGAGGTTTAATATTTGTGTTAAGAGTTTCCAAGCAGCCCTGAACATGTGGTAGGAATTAATAACAAGAAAAAGTGGTAAAGGTGCAGATAGGATTTTAAAATATTAAGAAATTCTCTCACATGTACTGTGCAGGAGATTTTTAATTTTAAAACGAAGAATTTACATAAAGTACTGAGAATAGAGATTTATTCAATAACTTCATTATAAATATATTCATATATGCATATATATTAGTATTTTAAAATTGCATTTAGCCAATATACATTTTCCTGTTTTTTTTAAAATTTTCTATATATGTCTACCCATCCCTGCAACACACTTCATATGACTCTGTCTGAAAAATATCAATCTACCATCAAAACTGACTTAGGATCATCCTGATGATTCAGAAGTATCTGATTTGTGTGGTCACAATGAGCTGTCCATGAGGGGTATCTGAGTTTATGCCAGCCAACTGAGATATATCTCTATATTTTCCCTGCTAACATTGTACTGGCTAACCACCTTCAAATCATCCCTTGATACTTCCAGGTAGGGTAGAAAGTGCATCCAATTCATTATTTCTTCTGTAGCATGATGCAGACCTCACCTGAAAGGAACATGGACAATCCTGAAATAACATGAATAGAAAAGGGTATGGTTAGAGAGAAGCTACAATTCTTTTAAGTCCCTAGGTCCTGGTGCTTGTACAAAACACAATTTCTGTTCTTCAGAGTTAATAAAATCCAGTACTAATCCTCTCTTTTCTTTTCTTTTTTCTTTCTTTCTTTCTTTCTTTCTTTCTTTCTTTCTTTCTTTCTTTCCTTTGTTTCTTTTTCTGTCTGTCTTTCTTCTTTCTTTTTGTACTAAAACTAGTATATCAGATGTAAATCTGATTATTATTTTAAGTGAAAAAATTTGAAAATATAGTATCTTTGCTTCTGAAGAGATTGTATCTTGTTATTTAAACCAGAGAAAATTATATGAGAGCTCCACAGCTAAACTGCATCAGTACAGTGTCTTCATGGCACCAATATCATCCTACCGGTAAAATATGAATATAGTGCTTTTCATTGCTAGGCCTCAATATAAAAATAGGGAGCCACAAAAAATACAAATAACAATAGCAAAACTAACAATAGTTTTTCCTATGTATAAAATTGATTTATTTACCTATGAATAAAATGTTTAGTACCAGATTTCTTAAGCTTTTAGACCTGTTAATTATCTTATAATGTCCCCCCATGATTTGTGCATCAGGGACCATGCAGAATTGGGTTGCACTGTGAATTTATAATAATGCTCAAAATAGCAGCTTCTGTTGCCATAGGTAATGCATTCAGGTTTCCCATATTGCCTATGCTAGATGTTCCTGTGTTGAAAGTTCCAGGCCACAATTTTGTAACAGTTATATGTTAAGTGCTACTTTTTTATTGTCACTTGATAGACTTATAAGGAAAGACACATTGGCATTTCGAAAACTTGAAACTCTGGTTCAAGAGATGTAATAATCAGCTATGATAGATAGTGTTTCTATTAAATAAATAAATATTTGAATTTTTCATTTGACCCATATATAATCAAATACACACTTGACAATTTTTAATGTGAGGGTACAAATTCCTTCTGCTTCATCATTTGCTAAATGGTAAATTTCGTCAGAGTTCTTGCAGTTGATGGTTGATACCGAGGAATACTGCAGAATACAGAGAATGGAGAAAAACCTAGATTTTCTGTTCATTTGTGGATGGCATCATGGCTGGCCCAGGGCCTGGGGTAATGCTACATATATTGGGTTCTTAAGGGTCTTATCAGCTCACGTGGCTGTGGATCAACTACCACAGTCACTGAACCGAAGGTGCCTATTCTGAGCCTTCCCTTCTGCTTCTCCTGGACAACTTACCAAAGCAAAAGGAATGTTTCTGCCTGTAATGTGTTCCTATGTAAAATTCTGTGATTTTTATATTGGTTCCCTTGATTATTATGAATGTTATTTTGCCCTGTTGGTTCATTACTGAACTCTGGGAAACCACAGGGCAGTGCCCCCTTAAGCACTCAAAAAGTAATGAATAAATTAATGGACAAATGAATTGGTGGTATAATTTGAAAGAATGCAAGGATATTCAGATAAGACATTTACTAATACTAAATAGCTTACTGTGTAGAATACATAAGAAAAAGCTACCTCCCAAAACTGCTAAATGATTGGAAGTATGAGGGGTCATAAATAAGGTAGAAAACATTATGCAGAAGAGAAAGGTGGAGGGAGAGGAAAGAAATTGTTTAATGTGGGGTGCCTGCCTATCTTTCCCTCATGGAGAAATCTGTGAGATAGGTAGAAAGGAATGTTTGAAGACTAGGAGAGAAAAATGATTAGTTAGACAAGTGTTACTACTGAAAAACTTTATGATTTAGATGTTTTCATATATTATTTCTCCAGCCATAAGGGATCACAATTCCTTTGTATGTCTTGACAAATCTGTCTATTTCTTCATGATCCAGATCAATCTTACCCTAATTTGAATAGTCTAAAAGTCAAAAAGATACTTGGCCATTTCTCCTTGATCCAATAGTTATGTTCTTCTTTGTACATGATATGAGATTCATGCCACAGCATAACAAAGAATGAAGTATAGCTGAATGAATGAAAACAGTAAATACAATGAAACTAGAAACAGAGGAGAAGCTGACGTAGGAAACTAGTAGAAAGTTATGCTAAAATGAAGAGATGGAGTTCATGTTTAATAAAAAGAAAGTAAAGAAGCTAAGACAATTGTTTGCTTTTCCTTACAGAAAATTTCCAGAACAAAGTGCCCTTTGGTGCCAAACAATCAGATTTCAAGTGATAGGTTGCCACAAACAAGACCATGGCACAACCTAATTACCTATAGTCTGTACTCTATAAGGTGATAATTGGCAGAAGACAGGAAGTAAGAATCAATACTAAAAAGAGAATGGCAAGTAAATAACAATAAGCTACTGGTTGATAAAAAGAAACCGGTAATTGCAGGTGCAGCAGGGTCCTTAGAGATGTTATTTTTTTCACCTTGTCTTTAATTTTAAGATAAAGGAGAACCAAGATCAATTGCAAGAAAAAATCCAATGTAAAAGAAGAGGCGAAAACTGCATGAAAAAGAAACATTTGATGAATAATATCCCAGAGATAAATAAAAAGAGCAATATAAACAAATAAAATGCAATATTTGTTTGGCTTTTGAAAAGAAGAATTCTGAAATGAAATGGGAAAATGCAAAAGAAAAGGGGATTTTAATCTACTACAAGAAAAAATTTAGAGCAGTGCCAAACAAGAATTTTTATAATAAGTGTTATTAGATAGATACAATGATAATACTTTTATCTGTGTCAGAAAGATTGCTAGTTGGATATGAACAGAGACATAGAAACAATCATCTTCCTATGATGTAATTGAAATAACAGGAAAAGTTTTAATGACATTCACAACATTTTTCAGAAGCCCAGATTGCCCTTTTTGAGCCTTTGATTATCTTAGTATTTTAATATTATAATTACAGCATGTCAGTATCTATTTAAAATGTAATTTTCAAAACTCAGAGGAAAGCGATTCTTATGCATTTCATACAACATAATTTTAGAGTCTGAGCTATTTTTATGTCTTCATTTAAGTCATAGAAACATAGTTGAAAATCTAGGGACTTGTATTTCTCCTTTTCCGTAGGCTTTTTAAGGTAATGTTTGCTTTTGAAGTGGCCTTGTTACCGGTCTATATTTACCTGAAATAAATCGAATTGCTCCGGATAGAATAAAATGGTCCATCTATGGTTTTTATAAACACATCTGAATGACAGAGCCATAGTATCTTTTTTTTTAAAAAAATTATCTAATTCTTTCATGGAAGCCATTTTCTCTAGAAAATAATTAAAATTATAATCACTGATAGGTGAATTACTTGATGTCACTTGAGTATCTGCTTAAATGCCATCGCACAGAAGCTGATCCCAGTCACACTATGTAAAAGAGCTTCTCAGCAAAACACGGGTTCATTGTCAACTGAGGATTTTCCTGGTTCACTAACACATCCCCACAGCCCAGAAATAGGCTTTTTCATGCTGAATCGACAGCTGTTGTTAGGATATACAACATACACTTGAGACGATAAAGATTTTGGTGGGTTTGGGTAAAAATGGAGATTTTTTTTTAAGTTTCTAAGTGTTTCAAGTCATCATTTGAAAAGATGTTCAACCAAAAGTAGTATCTGTTTTTTAAGTGAAGAATTGCAAAGCCTCTGAGTCTGTCTTCCTTCTAGCTGCTCTTCCCTCCCCTGTTTTGTTTCTTCCTCCTTTCTTCCTTCTTTTTTCCATCTTTTTGTCCCTCCTTTTTATTTCCTTCCCTTCCTTCTTTTCCTCCTTCTCTGCTTTCTTTGCTGTGTTCTTTCATCTAATAACATATGTTATTAAACATACCGACCAGTGTGGATACCAAAATTGAGAAACTCATAATCTGTACTCTTAAGATGCGTTCAGTTAAATAATGAAAATTTACCTTTTGAAAGAGGAGGGGTTGTTAGAGCCGGAAGTGAAATAACACGATCAAATTAATACAGCATGCGTCTGTGTGTTTTACAAAGTGAAGTGTGAAGGAAATCCTGAGGCCTACATTCTCATAAGATTTATAACACATCCATAAGCTAACCCAAAGACATAGGATGAACATATTGTAAGAAAATTTACTTTTCCTAACACCTAATTTTTATCAAATATCTTGAGCCAGTGGCATACCTAACTACTGATTTTCTGTTTAAACAGACTTTTTTCATTTACCATAAACAGTGGCTAAATTTTTTGGCCAACCAAGTCTAATTTATTTGTTTCTTAAAACTAATGAATCTAAACTATGGGTTCTGGGACCCTAGAAACTAAAGTATGTCTGACAATATTTCCCAACATGGCACATTTAAGTCACTGAAATAAAATGACAGAAACCTATTACTTTTTCAAGCAATTCTGATCCATAAAAGGATGCATTTTTCCTTGTATCTTCCTTAATGATTATCCTTACACCATAATGGATTATCTCATTACTCACTGTAACTGACATTTTATGAGACTGAAAATTAAAAAGAAGTGTGTATTTTGGTATTGAAGAGCCCAGAGGACATTTTAAATGAGCTAAATATGCTAAGCTTTGTTTAAGTTTATATTAGATACCACTTATATTCTAAATTAAAACAGAGTCAAGAGTCTAAGCTAAACAAAGTGGGCAATTGTGTAAAGATTAAAACATTACTTACGTAATAATCATTGCTTAACCAGACCCACATTTCTATGGCAAGGAAGTGAAATGGGATAGAAATACAGCCTTGCCTGCCCCTGTCTGCAGAAGAGGCCACTATATTTCCTCTTCTGGTTTCACTGAGTTTTCTTGGCTTCTGAAGGAGTTAAAGTACACAGTTTAATAAATCAAAAGAGAAGGCTTAAGCCATCTTTATAAGAAAAATCATTGCATAATTATGTCAAAAGTTCCAAGTCCTGGAAATTGGAACTAGGTGGCAGGAACAAGGTTCTGTTTTAGGAAACTCAGAAAAAGAGTATGGAAGCTGGAACAGTGTTCTGGTGAATATCACTTCAAGGGCAAAGTGCTTGGTGCAAGTTATGTGAAGTTTTGCTGAATGCTGGCAAACGTAAGTCTCCCCACACTTACCTCCTCCACTGCTTATTTAGGAGACTTCAGGAAATATCTTCCCTAATTATTTTCCAAGGCCTTGAAATGAGATGGGTTTTCACATTAAGATGTACAACCTAAGCTGAAACTTGCCTGAATGCAACCCTCATTTATTTTGGTTGTTACTAATTTGAAGAAAAGAGAAAGGAAGTTTGCAAGTGATTAGTCCACAGAAGAAATAGATGCCAGCTAGTTCTATGACTTCATTCATTTTTTAGAATCATAAATATTCTTATAGAAATGTTATGTCATTATAAACACAAGGGAAGGATTTTCATGATACTTTAAATCATAGTATTTGGCAGTTGTACTAACATTGTATAACTGATATATAGTTAAAAAAGTAGAATATATAGTTCTTTCTTACCTGATCTGCAGTACTGTTTTCTAGGTTAAAGAAGACGTTTGTTCTCTATGGCTTTGTGGCTGAATAGTTTTAGTTTTTCTTATTTCTAATGGTTTTCACAATCAAAACAAATAAAAATTAGCAAATCAAAATAAAACAAAAATCAGAAGGAAGTCAGGCATGGTGGCACATGCCTGTAATCGCAGTATTTGGGAGGCTGAGGCAGGAAGATTGCTGTGAGTTCAAGGCCAATCTTGGCTACATTGTGATGCCAGCTAAACTACGTAGCAAAACTCTGTCACACACACACACACACACACACACACACACGTCAAAGTAGAGTAGTTTAAAATAAACTCTCATTCTCTCTTTGTCCAACATACTTTTCCTCAATGCAATTGCTAGAAAAGGGAAATGCCTTTGCTTGTTTATAAATGTTTTAGATACATGTCTTCCCATGTAGAATATGACAAACTACTAAAATTATTTGTAATTATATACAATAAATCTTTTAGTTCTACTTTATTTTTCTTTATTTTATTACTGCTTTTGATAAACATTGGAAGCTTAGCAGCCTCCCCAGCCCTGTCTTCCCCACTCTTTTGCTCACTGTCACTCTGAGTGTTCAAACCCCTTGCAGAGTGAACGTTGTCCACTCCTGTCCTGCCTTACAGGAGGCTCAGTCATCACTTTGCTTTCCTCATGGAACCTGGGATCATCCTGCTGGAAATAGTTATTTTCTTTTTTTCTCAGAAATAAACATTTTTTTTCAGTGAATTCTTTAAAAAGTGCCGTTTGCCTAAAAGTCTCCGATACATATAGAACTTGTTATTGTACCACACAAAATCTGTTTATTGCAAGAAATTGCCTTCTGATTTGCCCTTTATGTTGCAGTTAAAAGGTTGCATTTTGTAAAAGTATAACCAAGCCAATGAATTCTAGAATCCTGTTGTTCTGGTTCAGATGACAAGAGGAGAAAGAAACTTTTAGAATGCGTTTGCCTTATTCAGTGGTATTTCAACAAACTCTTATCATATAAAGTCTTTTGTTTTATTTTTCCTTTATAAATTAGCATCTGTGGTGATTTTGTGAAGGACTCTTCCCTCATAAATGTTCTAGAATAAATTGGTTTTCTCAAACTAAATAGCTGCAATTTTTGGAAGCTAGGGAAAAAAAATTGACAGGGATGCCATGATAAAAACTATTCAAATAAGTCAACTAATTAAATATACATGAAGCACACCATAGACAGTAGATATGAGGTAGGATGAAGTTTTGTCTGTCAACAATCTAGCCCAAGAAGGAGAAAAATAAATAAATAAAAGCAGCATCAATGAGCATGACTCTCTTCTGAGACCTTTCTCAGTATCCCTAGGCTCTTTGTAACTCAAAACAACAGGAGTTAAAGTATTCCTGTTTAAAGAAGATTCACCCTTATTGCTAAGATCACATTTATAAGAAAATGAACGGCTTTTGTTGAAATAAATACTTCAGAGATCTATGCACTAACAGTAAAAATAATTCAATAATTCAATAAGCAACTCAGGATGACTTTTTTGAGAATAGAATTCATGGAAATCCAGTAGTGTAAAAATGATTGCATAGACCAGAAGCATACAATTGAAAATGGTAAAACCTTCATGTAATTGCTTATTTTGAATTTTATTCTTTCTCTCTCTCCATGAGTTTATGGAAATTTCATACTTTTTAATAGTTAATTTCCCCTGAGAACCTTGAATGTAATGAATCCTTAACTTAGTAACAGATAACTATGAACTATTCAGATTTTGTTTCTTGTTGGGAGCCCTTGAAGCTGAAAATTGAACACACATGTAGGGCTGTGGCATGCCTAGGGGCACAGAGGACCCACAAACAAAGAGAAGCCTCAAAGGGCAAGATAAGGCCACAGCTGAGGACCCTTGGCTCCAACCTCAATTAACAAGATAGAGAATGTAGCTGTAGGCCTTTCAATCCTGTAGTGAAAGTCAACCTGGAGACTTTTTCCTAAATTAGTTCTCCTAAATTAACATAAGATACTTCTCCTAAATTAACATAGTCTGTTACTTGGAAAAATCCTTGAACCACTCCCAAGGTCCTGCTAAGTTTCCTTTTTTGAAAACCAAATAAATATGGGCAGCCCAGAGACATTCCTTATCTCAGCCCCCAGAGTCTTGAGAGTTTGGTTTGATCCTCCTAGAGCCCTAAAATCATACCACTTGCCTCATTTATTTAAGCTTTTGCCTCATATTCTTTTGGGAGATTGGGTATCTTGGCCAGGTCCCTAATAGTTTCTTAACTGAATCATGCTTCTTTCAGCTCATTTGATACATTTTGTACTTCTATTCATAAGTGATTTTACTATTAATGAAAGGAATCAGTGTCATAAAGTGGCATAGAAAGTTTTGTAAACCTTGGAATTTTCTGTCTTCTATTAATCCAATCTTTTCCACATTGCAAAAAGTAGATACCTCTATGGTTATGTAGGAGGGGCCCCAACATTTATCTAAGCTAATAATGATAGCTCTAATTTTATTGTAATTTATTTTAATACATGCTAGTTATTATGCTAAGTACCTTTCTATGTTGTTTTGTAGTCTCACAAATAACAGCTTTTTTGTGTAAAATGAAATTCAGAATGATCAAGTAATTCATTCAAAGGCAATGGTTACCAACCATAGGATCTAGATTTGAGCCAATTATGTCTGATTCCAAAACAAGAGTGATACATATATGATGTGCCACACCTTTTGCACCTACAATTAATCAGATATAAAAGGACCTGGGTGTGTTCTCATTAGGAAGTTAATTCTACTCCAAAAATGCTATTGTTTGGCTGATTCAACATTTAATGAACATAGTTACTACCACCATCCTCTTATCTTTTGGCTATAATTTGACTCGTGATGAATTTACAGTATACCACAGTGTATATTATAATTCAACTGATAATTGTAAAAGTAATTCACTAGCATGTGTAGTATATTTATCTTTCCTGGTATCTTTCTATGTTTTGGTATCTGTTTTATTTTATCACCTATGTTCTCATATAGTGTGTCTTTTGTGTCTAACAATTTTAGCAGCTTTGCTCCTTGGCTATAATATGCACCAATGCACTAGACCAGAGTTGCTCTCTGTTGGGAAGAGCACAATCATGGCTGATTCAGGTCGATGCTCGGGACCTTTGTGAGGTTGTGTCCCTATGTATCATGCTTGCACAGGATCAGGATTGAAAGGAGATTTTAATCTCACGGGTGACAGAACATTGAAGTGGTGGGATTAATCCATGGTGAATGATTCATAGTATTCTATAGGTCTTACGTCAAGCTGAACTCCTCATTTCACCTAATTCCTACTCTGCTAGCCACACACAAATTCTTGCATCATGAAAACACTCTTCTCCTTCCAAGTTGAATGAAATATTTTCCCTAGCAAGAAATCACATCATTTAATGGGAAATGTTGCTAATGGAAATACTTAGTAGGGGAAAGAAGCAAACACTAAGCTATTATGAGACTCATTCTGTAAATAATCAAGCTTGCAAGACAGAGTTACTGAACTGGATGTTAGAAGCATATGTACTAGAGAAATAATAGTGTGGCTGAGATTATAGATTGTATATTGTCTTTATATTGGGTTGGGTAGATCCCATCTTCGGTAAGCCTCTTTGTTTATCTAGAAAATGTGTGATTAAAATGTATGAATCTCATAAAACATTATAAAATTTGAATAAGTTTATTTGAAAGAGCTTTAAATATGACATTTGGGATTAATGAGTGGTGATTATTACAATAGAAGAGAAAGACATGGAGCCCTCTTCCATCTAAACTTCACCTTAAATAACTTTATTTCACAACCAATAGAAGAGACTGCAAACTATATAAAAAATTTGTTCATATACATAATATGCATGTAAAATATTTTGGATTTTCCTTCTGTTTCTACTACTCTACTACCAGACTGTGATCAAAAAGAATAGGAAGACAGAGGGAAGGCAGAGTTGATTGTATTTAACAAATTGAGTCATTCTCTTATCTTCTTGAACTCATGGAAAACATTTATTACATCTGCTTTAACATCTTTGTCTATTAATTATCTCATCTGTATCCTTTTGGGTCACTTTTGATTGACATATTTTCCCTTCAGGTGGCTTTTATTTACTTGCTTATTGGGAAGCTATTAATTTCTGATTTAATGTGGGTTTCTTTTCTGCATTACTCTATACTGAATAGATCTATCTTCCTATAAGTTATTATTGAGCTTTGTCTGGGACATAATTAAGCTTCTTAGAAAGAGTGTGATTGAATTTTTCTTGCTCAGTCTTCAGTATTTAGCCTGTTTTTTCCCCACTACTAAGCAAGATTATTATTTTTATTAATTTAACCAATAGACATTGAGTTGTGGCTGCTGGGAACAGATACTATTTTCATTCATGAGTATCTTGGCCAACAAACCTTCCAGATTGTGCTTGTTCTGCTTTTAGACTGGTCAGCACTCAATGGAAATACGTGAAAAGGGCTTCATGCTGATCTCTGGGACTGTTTTTAAGTGTGACTTTTTCTTTTCTGTTCATCTGCTTTGCAAACTCACAGTACCTTGCCCTGCCCAGGGCTCCCATTTCATCTTCTCGGTTAGGGAGATTGTGAAGATGGTCAGGCTGTTGCTGCTCAGTAGTGCAACCTGGACTTTTTCTAGATGATAGTAAGCTGAAATGCCAAAGGCATTTTAATCCTTTTTCTCTTATGGGCCAATGTCTTTATTTCTCTTATATGAAATGACTTGAAGGCCATTATTGAGTGTTTTCCTTGTTTTATTTATATCAAGTGGGAGGGTAGACATAATCCCTCTTATTCTGTCTTTACTATAAATGAAGTTTGTCGGTATAGCTTCTAAAAATTTTTTTTTATTTTATTTCAAGAGAGAAAGAAAAGAACATTTAAAAAAGGCAATAGAAAAAACAAGAAGAAAAGTAGAATACAGAGTTCAAAAAAATTAACATCATAAAATCGCTAGTTGATACATTACATATTGTTAACAATAGCTGTTAAAGTTAGAGTCAAAGAATAAAAAGTGGCTAGACACTCAAACATTGACAGTACAAACTCTTCTGTTCAGTGATCTAACAAAAACTCAGTAATATGGTCGTCTGTTTTACACACTATACATACCATTATATCCTTTAGAGAACTTTCCTTCCCTTTCACTTTTACACTATTATATCTATTATACTTTTATATCTATTAGAATTTTTGGATGTCATTATTCTGTCTATTCTTATTATTTTTACACTAGAGAGACAATGTGATATTTACTAATGTGAGTCTTGTTTATTTCACTAATGAGGATATTCTCAAGTTGCCTCCATTTACCCATAAAGCCTGCAAGATCATCATTTTTTATAGCTGAGTAATATTCCGCTGTATAAAAATACCACATTTTTTCATCCACTCTGCAGTTGATGGGCATTTTGGTTGTTTCCAAGATTTAGCTATCACAAATTGTGCTGCTATGAACATGGGTGCACATATATCACTGTGACATGACCTTTTCAATTTCTCTGGGAAAATACCCAGGAGGGGGAATAGCTGGAATGAATGGAACTTCCAATCCTAGTTTTTTGAGGAATCTCCGTACTGACCTCCACAGTGGCTGCACCAGTCTACACTCCCACTAACAGTGGAGAAGTGTTCATTTTTCCCCACAACCTTGCCAATATTTGTTATTAGTTGTTTTCTTGATTGCAGCCATTCTTTTGAATATCTTTTAATATCAAATTTTTTCTTACCTTCCCTTGTCTTTTGTAACCTTAACTTTTTGATGCATTGGGCCAATTACTTTGAAGAAGGTCCTTTGATCTGAATGTATCCCGTTTCTTCAGGTTAGACTCACGTTATGAATTTTACCAGATTCAGGTTGTAAATATTACTAGAGTGATGCTGTGGCCTCAGTGAATCTTAGGTTACATGTGGTAGTAATTTTTTTCTATAATCTGTGTGTTATCTTAGAACAGGTGCACAAGTTGCTCTATATTACAGTTACTATTTTTCTCTTAGTAATTAATATTTTATGAAGATATTATTTGAGCCTATAGAAACATCCTAGCTTCTACAATATTTTCACTAACTAGGTTTAATATCATTAATGACTTTGCCTCAAACATTGATTAATCACTTTTTAAAGTTGGATGGTAGTGTATACTTGTAATCCTCACACTTTGAGAGGCCAACGCAGAGTTCAAGCGCTTCCTGGGTAACTTAGTGACTTAGGGATATACTGTCTTACAATTTAAAAAAAGATGAAAAGAACTGAGGATATATCTCAGTCCAAATGCTCTGGGTTCAATCTCCAGTGCTCAAAAAAATAATACTCCTTTTGAATACTATTGTTTTTCTACATTTATTGATTGGCAAGTGAGTATAAGGCAGACCTTCCCCTCTTTCATTTTTATGTGTTTATTAATTACTAAAAAATGGATTTATGAGATTGTTTTGAGTCAGAAAGTCCTTATGATTGATACTCTTGCTATTATACTTACATAATTTGATATGTAAATATTTCCACACTTAGCACTAAGCATCCCTTCAATCTGACTCTTTCATTTCAGTGTTCTTAGATCTCTTGCTTACTTTCTGGCATGGAAAGACTTTCAGGTTCATTTTAAATTTATTTTCCCAACCCCAACACTAGTACAAACATTTCCCCACGAATTCATGTCTCCATTTGGTGCAGAAGAATCATCAAAAGATTTATCTTTGTACTAGTTGTTCTCATTGCTCTTAGACCAACTCAATGGGTCCATTTAAGGAACAGGTAGATACAGATACAATATGTACATATTACATATGAACACCCAGCTATGCCTTCTATGTTATCTGTTTATGTATTTGATTGTCAAGTGTATTTTCTCCATTGCTTACAGAGGATACCCTTTCTCATCTTCAGACAGGATTTCAAAATTTTCATGGAATTTTCATCCCTCTAACAAACTAATTGTGTCTTTTGTTATTTTATGTTTCTTTAATCCCCAAAATTCCTCTGGCCTGTGACAACTAAACTCGCCCCCCATTTTCTAGTGTTGCTATTGTTCTTATTGCTATTCTTATTGCTGTTGTTTACCCTGCTGTGAAACAGATCTCAAGACTTATTCCTCTTATTGATCTGAAACTGAATAGCCTTTGACAAATAGTGATTTCCTCCTGCCCAACCCCCTCCTCCCTCCAGTATCAATTTACGCTCTACAGTTATGAGTTCAACTCACCTGGATGAGTGAGAAGGTGTGGCATTTATCTTTCTGTGCCTGAGTTATTTCACTTGGCACAGTATCCTCCCTGTTGGCTCACTTTGCAAGTGAAACATTTTCTTTGTTTTAGAACAAAGTGGTATTCCATTGTGAATTTACACCTGAATTTCCTTACCTCTCTGCTTGTGAGGTGGTTCACCAATAACCGAAATTAGTTATGCTGGAATAAACGTAGTTGTCCAGATATCTGTCATGTTGATTTCAGTTCCTTTGGATAGGTACACGGAAGTGGGATTGCTAGGTCATGTGGCAGTTTACTTTCAGGGTATTTTGCAATGTACATAGCTTTTCCATAATAATCATATGAATTTATATCTCTGCTGATAATATATAAGCGTTGCCTTTTCTTCACATCCTTGGCAACACTGTCATCTTTTGTTGTTTTGATAATAGCAATTCTAGCAAGAGTGAGGGGGTATCTAGTTTAGTTTTCTGTTTCCATAATGATAATGATGTGAAACATTTTTGCGTGCACTTACTGACTTACATGTTCTTTTGAGAAATGTCTGTTCAGGTTCTTTGCCCATTTCTAGATCAGTTTTGCTTATTTTTTCTTATTCTTAAGTTGTTCAAGCTTCTTGCATATTTTGAATAGCAATCCCTTATCAGATATATGGTTAGCTCATATATTCTCTCAGCCTGTGGGTTGTCTCTTTTTACTTTCTTAATTGTTTTCTTCACCATGAAGAAGCTTTATAGCTTGATGCAAACCCATTTAACTATTTTTGCTTTTGTTGCTCAAGAGTTGAATTTTATTCCCCAAAAGTCACTTACCAGGCTAGTGTTAACGTTAAGTAAATGCATTTCTGGTACACATTTCCCTTTTTATAATTCATAAAGATGTATCTTGACCTTTAAAACTTTAAATCTTCATTGAAAAACATCATTAGGTACCCCATTACTTTTACCATTTATTCTTTTCTATTTCCAATTTCTGCAGCAATCATTTACCTCTGAGAATGTAGTATAAAATAGTCATAAGTAATGTATAAATAAATGAATGTAATAGTGTTCCAATGAAATTTTATTTATAAAACTAGACAATGAGCTTGAATAGGTCTTCAAATGGATATAATTATTGATATAATTTAAACCACCTCAAATTTTTTTCTTAAGAACATTACTCTTGGTAATTTTTTTGTTTGTTTGTTTTTTGTACCGGGGATCGAACTCACGACCTTTCGCTTGCCAGGGAGGCACTTAAGCCACTGAGCTAAATCCCTGGCCCAAGAACATTATTCTTATACACACATAATTCCTCAAATTGAAGGTTAATTAACATAACCTTTCTTAAAGTACATTTTGTGGCTTTATTACCATTAAAAACGTCACTAAGTTTCCTTTTGCCATACAACCCAACATGAGTTGATTTCTTGATTTAGTTAAAATATGCTTAGCTTAGATAACACAATTCTCAAAAACTAGTGGCTCAAATAGTATCAAAGCTTGTTAATCTTTTCATAAATGTCTGGGATGAGAGTTTGAGGAAGGTAAATAAGGTGTTGTCTTCAGAAAGGTGAACTAATTTAGCGTTACCCTTGATGCATAGCTTCTAAGTGGCAGTGAGAGTCACCAATCCAACCAGGAAAAAAAAGAATATATGGAGTACACATCTTCACATTCATACCCTGTCCCCAAAATGGCACACATTCTTTACTCTCATGTGAGGTTGAATATAGAGTAGTTTTTTTATCTCTGTCAGTTGCAGGAGACACTGGACAATGTAGTATAGCTACATCCTCAGAAATAGTTCCATTATGGTTAAATGTGGAGAATGCGTTTTAGTGGGTTATAGCATTTTCAGTGTTGTGTTGGGCAGTCCTCAACAATAGAAAGATGCCTCTATAAAATCCTTCCCACACAAGACAACAATAACTCTACTTTTCATGGCAATAAATGCACAGCCAACATGCAGAAACCATTCTAAAGTAATATCAATGTGAAATAAAGAAACTCAAAATATATAGTTTAAAGCTAAAGCGTAAGTCAGCCTTACTCTGGTCCCATCAAAAGCTCCTGACATACAAATTTGACCTTCAAATGTCCTGAAATCTTTATTTTGCAATTAACTCAATTTTTAGGTGGTATGATTAACCATCAGGGCCAGTGACAAAGAAAAACAGAGATATGCGAAGCAGAGGAGAATATATGCAAGCTAGAAACCATTCACACCAGGAGTCTATCTTTTCATGCCTCTAACCATGATAGATGCAGAGAATAACTGTTGTTTCAATTATTCTCAGCTCATATGTTTTACCGAACTGTGAACTGGAGGCATAGAAAGAAATACATCCCAGTAAAGTACATCCCCATTTACACTGATAGAGTCCAAAACCCTGTAGATAGGAAAGTATCTATAAGACTTCATATGCAAAAATAGATATTTAAGTTACTCAGTTCTTTATATTTTATTTTTTTCCTAAACTGGAAAATTTTTTGTAAAACTGTTCTGTAGGATTTTGGAATGCATTGCTTACATTTAGTGTTCTCCCTCTGGTTGGATCAGTATCTATAGAAAGATACTTACTTATCTGCAATCTGAAAAACATTTGTAAAACGTAGGGCTTGAAATGGATAATTTTTATAATCCCATTTTACTCTTTGCTTCAACAGTGCATGTGGAGTGCCTTTCTGTTTTGAATAAAATTTTCAGAGAGCTCAATTCTAAATAATAGAAACTATGACTTTTTTCTGAAATGTTATTCCATTTAGAAAATCTCTCCCATCATGAACAAGATAATTCTACTTTCAAATGAAAGAAATCATTTTCAAATACAACTTTCATCTTTCTTAACATTAGATCTACATAATAGAGTAAGTGGAAAAGAAAAATACACACATTATCAAGCTTCAATTAAGTTTCAGAGCTGAAATGTACACAAGGAAATAGTCGACTACAGCTTAATGCATTTAAAATTGCAGATGTCATTAGTGTTGTACATTAACGAAGTGCAAATGAACTAGCCCATGACATTGGCTTTTAAAAACCACTTCAGATGCATTTATATCAAAATACCAAATACATCGATTATTTTAAACAGGATATTAGCTTCTGATTTATCATACGTACGTCAAAATGAATATGCTCTCCTTATGTCATTTTCGTGTGTCGAATATGACATAATGTACACAAACTCTCAATACATATGCTATATGTTTACTTCAACCAAGGTGAAGGATATTATAAGTTGGTAGATTTGGCTAATTTTTCTGCAGTGAAATATGATTACATAAGTTACATTTCCAATTTTACCAGAAGAATTAAAATTTAAACAAGTGGTACAAATATACTTTGTGTTGGATCCTTTTCTGTCAGTCATTTATTTTTATTACTTATTCTTTATTAGAGTTATTCAAACCAAGGCATAGGTATCAAGATGGGAACTTTAAAGCATATGTTAAGGAAACATTTATGATATTTGCTAATATTTTCTTGGGCTTACCTCCGTCAGTGCATGTGCTACACTGTTTGACCATAAATTGGAATTTGGACCAGTAAACTCCTTTCCCGCATGGTTGTGATTCATGCCCACTTTGGGGAATGACTGCTCTACAATTTTCTTTTATTTATTTTAAAGAGAATACAACAAAAGAGGGCACAACAAAGCAGATCAGAATAGAACAACATAAGCAACACAGCACTTTACAATAAGACAACCGGACGTTAACAGTAGCTATCATAATATATCTTTCTCTGTTATAGTTGAGCATAGTTTCAAATACAATAATATCAAACATAACACAATAGTATAAAACCATTCAAGAGAATGAAAGAATTACAGGACATTCTGAGCCGAATAACTATGATCAATGGCTACTATAATATCTCGTTTTCAATAAAAAGATTTGTTTATACTATCACATATATTAAAATCCCAATAAGACACAACATGATAGAACTGATGGTAATAGCAGAGTAGAAGCATGGTAGGACTTCTAAGGAAGACGATATTAAATCAGCAATGGCTGCCATAATGTTTTGTTTTCTTCAAAACACCTTTTCATACCATCACACATAATAAAGTCAAATAAAACAGAATAGAACCATTCTACAATTTTCAAACATAGCTGTACTTGACTGAATAATAGTTAAAGGAATGTTAAAATGTATATCCTGTGAATTTCCACTACATATGTCTCTGTCTCCTCATCTTATACTGCTTGATTGGCTTGGGCTGTCACTATCTTTTTCTAGGTTACAATAGAAATAATCCACTGATATTATTAAGCACTGGTTCTGTTTCTCTCATCGTTGTCTTTATTTCTAAACCCATCCTTCACGCAGTGACTCAAATGCTGTTTTCTCAAATTTAAGTCTCATCTTGTGATAGCCTTTGTCAGAGCCCAAGTTGGTTTCCAAGATAAGTGAGATTGATTTTCTGTTATCAAACAATTTTCAAAATTAAGCCATCCCTCAATATCCTAGCCTTAACTTCATACTCTACAATTTAAGCTGCCCAAATGTCTCTAGTCCTATAAATATTCTGTGTTAATGAAACATAATATGCATTTGCCACATTGCTACCTTTCCCTAGAATGCATGTTTTCTCTTTCATTTCCCAGACTTACTAATTACATTCCTTTTTAAAAATTGTTTCAGACAGTTTTAGATTTGTAGAAAACTTGCCATGACAATATGGAGAGTTTCCATGGAGCCAATACACAGTTCCTCTTTTTAAAATCGCACATTTGTATGGCATGGTGGTCACAAGTAACAAATAAGTATCAACAGATCATTGCTAACTACTGTCCACACTATATTTCCTTAGTTTTCATCTAATATCCTTTTCTATTCTAAGAGTCCATCCATGAATGATATAGTCCACTTCGTTATGTCTCCACTGCTCCTGAGTGCTGACATGTTTAAGTCCTTGGAAGTTTTGGACTGGTATTTAAATCAGCTACTATCATAAAATATCTAAGAAAATCAACTTATAAGGAAGAAAGATTTATTTTGACTCTGAGTTTAGAGGTTTTAGTCCATGGTTACTTGCCCCCATTGCTTTTGGGACTCTGGCATGGCAGGATGCCATGGTAAGAATGTAGTGATGTTTGTCATATGCCTCATGGTGGCTGGGAAGCAAAAGGAGAAGGAGAGAAGAAAAGTTGGGCTTAACATCCCCTTCAAGAACATGGCCCCAGGGACCTACAGGCTCCTGGCAGGCCTCACCTTAAGGGTTTCTAACATCTATCAATAATACTAGCCTGGAAAAAAGTCCCATGAGTCTTGAAGAGATATTTAAATTCCAACACTAGCAACTGGTCAGGTAGACTGTAGCATGTACCTGGGATGATTTGTTTAATGTTTTTGTAATGATTAGACTGCAGTTTTGAGTTCAGTAGTGCCAGACCACATCTGTAAAGCACATCACCATGCAATGACATAGAGTCAAAGTGACTCATCACTGAGGATGTCCACCTTGGTCCCTTGGCTGATGTGGAATCTCACATTGTCAGGTTATCTTCAGTTATCTGTTTTATCCTACTATCCTTTCCCTACTGTATTCTTTTTTTCTTTTTTCTTTTTTTTTTTGTAGGGGGAGGTAGTATTTTTCTATGCAGTTCAGGCTAGACTTGAACTCATTTTGAAGCACAGACTGGCCTTGAACTTAAAGCAGTCCTCCTGTTTCAGCCTCCCAAATGCTGATATTATGGGCATGCGCCACAGTGCTTGGCTCCTACTATATGTTTTTGAAGATACCTTAATATATTTTAATGTACACATTCTATACTTCAGGAGGGAGGTGTTATTCTCCAATTCTTTAAGGTAAAGTTTGGACATAAATTACTTGAAATTCTTCTGCCCATAAGATTTAACGTTTCTCTCATAACCACATATTTATTTAACCATTTATTTATTTATATGGACTAATGGCTAATTTATTGAATATTTTGTGTCATATTTTAATGTTTCATCATCGTTACTCAAATTATTCCCTTTTGACCCCTGGGAGCTCTTTCATTTGACTCTTATGTCTCTGTGTCATAGTTTTGCCCCTCTGAGGTCTTTGAATCTCATTAAAACAATTTTTAAATTTCTGGTGCTATAAAATGCCAAAGCTCATTTCATGTATTTTCCTTTTATCCAATTTCTGTTTTGCATTACATGACATGTTTGCATTACATAACAGCCACATTCCTCGGGCCGAGTTGGTCATGTGCACGGCACACCTCAGTCTGTATTTTTTTTTTTCCTCATTTCCTCCCTTCCCTCCACTCTACTCCTTCAGGCATTTCCTCAGAGAAGGGTAGCATGTTACCACTAAAGAATGATTTTGGAAACATATCTCTGAATCATGGATGTACTCATGGCTAGTGTCTGTGTTTGGTGCCATGTGGGTTTTCAATATAAGGAAATATAAATGAATACTAACTTGCTATTGGTATTATAACAAATTACCATAAACTTGGTGACTTTATACCCCACACATTTATGATCTTATTGTTTTAGAAGTCAAAAGTCCAGAGTGGGTCTCAGTGGTGCCAACATCAAGGGGTTGATGGGCTGCGGCCCCCTCCAGAGGCCCTAAAGGAGAATTCATGCTCTTGCCCTTTTATAGCTCTTGGAGGCTGCCTGCAGTCTTTCACCAGTGAAGTCACTTTCCACACTTGTTTCACCACATTCTGCATTCTCTCCTGCCCTGCCTCATCTTCTAAATGATTTAAATTAAGATCCATTATTTGTACTTTAAGTACTACGTGTGTTAGCAAATTCAAAATGGCACGCATCCACCATATGGCATTTAACAATTAAATTAAAAATATATCTCTGTTCTAAAATGTTCTGAAACTTTCAGATTTTTGCTTGCTTTTTCTTGCTGTTGCATTTTTGATAGATGAATTTTCATGTATTTAAACATTTTTTGTCTCTGTTTCTTGGACTCCTTAAAGACCAGGTTATATGCTCTTTGACACTAATGAAGATTTATTGTTTCCTGTACATACAAAATGTGGCTTGTAGGTTTCTGAAACTAAAGACTTATTAAATGATAAGCTACTTTAAATGAAAAAGAAGGTCACAAAATTCAGTGATTGCTTTCCTATAAGACAAAGAAATTTATCATGATGTTGAGAAGATAATTTGACAGCATGTATAAAATAAATTTAAACAAAGAGAAGTTACATAAAAGTACATCTGATATAACTCCTGCACTTGAATAGGTTCATTAAACAGTGTGAACTTAGAATTGTATTGAAAAGACTATATCAGACTTTGGCCTGAGTAAAAGATTTCTCTCTAATGAGACTAAGAACATTTCTGAATGCAATTTCTTAGGAACATAAATCCTAAAAGCTATTAGAGTCATGTAATTATGGGAAAGAACATCAAGATAGCCATAACATCTTCACTTTACAACAGATAATGGATGCTGTGAGTTTGCTATAAAGGAAGTAGGTTCTTCTTGGATTCTTCAACATGTATTTTTCATTAATTTATGGTTGCATGGCCCTAAGCCTCTGTGTCATAGACAACACAGCACAGTACAGCTACTGTCTACAGTCTGGAAATTGCATTCATATTTAGATTTATCACCGACCAACTACATGAACTTGACAAAATTAATTTTCCTAACAATCAATGTGGGCTTTTTAAAATTTAGGTCGGGGCACACTGTTAGTCCTTAGAAGATGTTAGTTGCTATTAATAATGACATTATTTTGAATTACATTAAAAAAA
>PVJX010020156.1:0-33742 GCA_004027295.1 Dolichotis patagonum | reverse complement strand
TAGGACATTCTGGATTATACTGGATTAATTGGCAGATTTCATGGAACTATTCTATCCCAAGGTCCTTAAATTAAGCATGTTGGAAAAACTCCTTTTGCCATTTCAGGTAAAGTGTTCACAGGCAAATATGATGCCTTATACAACGACATGTTCTTTTGAGTACCTGTACAATCATACAAATATTGGGGAGCAGAACACAGGTTGAATTTTAGCTTTTGTTCAGTTCCTAGAATATCTGCTTTTGTTTTTCAGCACAAAAAGAGCACAACTATAGATAGTAAACTTATTTTTTATTGTGTGAACGATTTGATATAATTTGATGACTGATCCAAAATACACCTGTAAATTCTTGTGGATGCCTATGCAGAAATTTATTTATTGAGCTTCTGTTTTGATATCATTGTTCAGATATCATTGATACTGCATGTTTTCTACAGAACAAGTTTTAAAGTGAAGTTAATATATTTATCTGAAACTATGTGTCAAAGGTAACTGGTATACTTTTACATCAACAGCCTTTTTGGGAATACGACGGAACGGAACTGGTAACATAAAAGAACTGCATCAATGCTCTGGCAGGCAGGTGCATTAAACTGCAAAGCTTTGTGAAAGTTTTTGTGTTGCTGTAATAATTTAAGGATAGATTTGATTCACTAATCTAAAACTGGCTCTGACCTTCCTGTATAAGTCATTTCCGTTGTGTAAATTATTCCAAGTGAATATTCATTAGACTCATTCAGGTTTTACTTTCCTCCGATTATTACAAGCATTCAGACAATTATTGACTGCTTATGCACAGGTATTATGTTTATTTTAATGTAATTCAGAATGACAAAAAAGACAGCAGGATAAATTACATATTCGATACTAATATTAAAGTTGGATGTCAATCATTTAAAGAAAACAAATTGTCTCAAAAGTTTATTTCCTAAAATATTTCAATATGTTCTTTGATATCTTCAGAATACTAGCCCAGAATAAATGATGTTGCCTAAAACCTAATTTAAAAATTTGAGAACATTAATTACTCTTAGTACCAAGTCACGTTTGCTATGATAGAGGATGGTTCATATAATTCCACTCACCAAAACACGCTAAGAAAGCACTAAAAACTCAAAATTGTGAATAAATACCTCATATACAAATTATCTCTATGCAATATGTTGATTAAAATTTTCAATAATTTCTTCAAAGTTAAATAATATTCAGCATTGAAGACAGTTGTAAATGTATGTGGCACATGCACTTTCTAAATCAGTGTCTTAATTGTTTCTTTTGAATATTTTTCCTGCATGCTGTTTTTCTGGAAAAACAGAATTTTCTTCTGGTTTTCTAACTATGCTTTCAACACTCAGTCATTATGTAAAGTTATAAGTTGTTTTCTTGTTAAATATTCATGGAGCAAAATAATCAAATGGAAAAGTAACTCTGTGACCCAAAAGAAATGATAAATTATTGCTTGTAACTATTAAGTAGTAACAGTTTTCCATTTTCTGTATTTTTGAGAATGAAACTACTATAAAGAGTGCAGTTGAGTCTTAAGTCATCAAGTAAGTCTGAGAATATGACACTTAACATTACAAATATGTTTTATTTATAGATGATGGTTAGTGTTAAGGACTACAAATGCTTGGTTTGTAGCATTATAAAGACAGAATATAAGAAAGCATTTCTCCTATGGAGTCTAAAATACCAGAGTAACTGGGCCTGGTGGCTCACTCCTGTAATCCCAGTACTCCGGAGGCTGAGGCAGGAGGATCCTAGCAAGTTTGAGACCAGTCTGGGCTACAAACTGACATTAAGGCCATCCTGAACTGCGTATCAAGGCCCTGTGTCACAAAAAGATAAAGTACTTTGTTTAATCTGATAGCAAGTGACTAACTCAATGGCTGTCAGTAAAATGTCATTCAATTTTTTGCATAGTACATTATTCATGATTATATTATTTCAGTTCAATAAACCACAAGAAATATTTTTCAGCAGAGAAAATAATCCTGGAATGTGAAGGAAAGTTTCAAAAATAAATTATAATTTGCTGATTTTTCCTTAGCTTACACATTTTTGCACTGTTCATTCTTTCACTGCCTTACTCTCTTTTCCTTTTACATTTTTACATATTTAATAGGCAATTATGGTGCTATGAGTCATGAATCTGCTTAAGGTCTCACAGATGTGTTAATTTTGATTTGTAACAACAAATTTCAGGAGCTTCTTGTTTATTACATTGCTAATATCACTGTGTCAATACTTAGTAAAGTAATAAAGCATAATAAAGTATCTATTCCACTGGAAACAGTAGTCGTGGTAAGATCTATATTAGCTATATTAGTAAATCAGAAATCTTAGGAATAAACAAGTCTTGTTATAGAGTTATTTTTTACATTGTGAATGTGGTTGAAGGGACTTAAAGGGAAATTAATGCTTTATCTAAGGTTCAAAATGCAATTTTGGGACCAATCTTCAATATGTGGATCAAAACTGAAAAATATTTTATATTTTTAAGTTAATGGTAATATAAACCCAAAATATGAATTTCATATTAAGATTGCATGGATCAGACAATGGCTTGCATCTTTTTTTCCTCATTGACTAGTAGTAGCACAGATATTAAATGGGCTGACATTATTTGATGTTCATTCGCATGAACATAGACTGTTACTCATCTAGGTTTCTTTGCTTTGTCAAAGAAGTATTTATGTTCCTCAATGTAAACTTAGGGGAAAATACTATATTGGAAGCAACCTATGTATCTACAAAAACAACTTCCTTATTTGACATAGAAGTGGAACTAAAGATCATCATTTCAACCCTTAAAGATATTTTGTGATTGCTTTTTGACATCTAGACTTTCAATTCACATGAACATCACATGCAATAAAATTTCACAAGGCCACATATTTTAGAATCTTATAAAATTTCAAAGTAGGTTTAGTAATTAATGACTGATTTTTTTAAAGTCCAAGGCATACAATATTGTACACAAAATTAGCCCACCGTTTCCTTGTTAAATCCTAGAACTGTCATGAAATTTAAAAGTAGCTTGCCAATTATAATAGTTGATCCTTGAGAAGTGTCAGGTAGCAGCTGTCAATTAGGTGGCCTACTGTCAATGCCTGACCGTTACAGCAGCCAACGGACCTTTACTAATCCCTTTGATTTCCATCACGTGGACCACAGTTTGTTCTTATGGTTGAAGTTCATTTAAAACACATTCTCAAGTTACCATAATCTATGCTACAAATGCATACTAATAAAGCCAATTTATATTTATCCCTCTATGTTTGTAAACATCAGCCAGTAGTTAACAGAAAACATGCCACGTGACTGACATGAATAGATATTAGCTACAAAATGAGGATTATGAAATTACTATCCTAATTCTCCCTTATTGTATCTAGAGACATCTGGTTTTAGAAATAGCATGTATCCTTTCTTTATACCATATCTCATATATACACATTATGCATGGGAATGTATATATGTATTTACATATTACATATGCATATGCATGTGTATATACTTTAAATGCAAATGAGGACCTTCAAAAAGTAAAAGGAAGGGATAATATTTTGATGACTTTAAGAAAGTGAAACTTACTAATTTTTGCTTTCCATTACTAATTTTCAAAGCAAATTACAAGGTATATAAGACAAAAATAATGAATAATAGAGATGCTTTCAATTAAGCCATACACTTACATAACCTGAAAAAAGTTATGTGGAAAAAAATCATATCCACTTATATAACTTGAAAATATATTCCCAATATAAAGTATAGTAGAGAGTAAAATATTGTAAATCTGTTAGATGATCTCAAAATTTATTCACTTTGGAATGTCACAGATACACAAACATTCCATGACTTTATAGGTAGTTACATTCTGTATATGTAGATGCCCACATTTCTAAACAGACACACTCTCAGAAATTCGTTGCAAAATGTTTCATTTCTCCTCTGCTATTTCTAAGGAGCAAGGGTACTAATTCTCATAGGAAAATAGTACTTCGGTGATACATTTTTCTTTAGTTCATAGCTATATAATTAAGCTAATATTTTGCAGGCAAATATTTATCAGCACCATAACAACTTTATCCTCCTGGATGGGACTGAATGCTAAGGAAAGAGGAAACCCGCCAGGCTGCTTTGTTCCTGAGGACTCAAAGATCAAAGTTGCTGATGCTATCACACTTTCTTTTCAGCACAGCTTCAGAAAATGTTTACCTGGTTTGAGGATCACTTTTAATCTTCCAGTTGAGAAACATGACTTGAGGAAAATGAGAATAACCTATAATTCTTCAAAGCCCCATTTACTTTAGTTGCTGAACTCAGCAGTATATTGGGAGACTTTTAAACAGAAAGACATTACTGAAAACAAATTCCACTTGAGGAATACTTCAGATAATGGGTAAAGTAACTGTAGATTAAATAAATCTCCTGACTATTATCAACTATTTCATGAAATACAGAAAAAGTTTTAGAAGGAGAGAGCAATTTAAAAGCATGTCTTGTATTACTAGGGCATCATGTCCTATAAACAGAACTAAAATACATTATCTACAGAGTGAATACGATAATGGCTTCTTTAAAGAATTTAACAAATAATGGTCGTATTCTTCTTTTCAACAGTAATTCATATTGCTAATGTTTTTCCAGATCTCAGTATATCAGAGAAGTCTTTTACCATTCTATGCACTAATAAGAAAAATTACTTTTCAAAAATGTATTTTTTAATTTCTTTTGATAATAGTGGATTATATTCTCAAGACTTAACTTACTTCTTTCAAAATTAGTATTTGGAAGTTCTATCTAAATACTGCCATTATATGGCACTTATGTTAAACCGGAGACACCACAATTTCTTTAAGAGAATAATTACATTAACAAGAACATTATTTTAAATGTAGACAATGTAAATTAATTTTAGAAACAAAGAAAATATTTTTATATGTGCCACAAGTATTTTGTAAAAGTTCTTTTCTATATGGTATAGAAAGAAAGTGTAAATGAGAAACACAAAAGAGTTACATCAAAATTATCTCCATTATTTATCTAGAATTATGGGTCTTGGAGCAATGAATATACATAAACTCTCCGAAATACCAAGTTTCCAAATAAATGAATGAGCACTCAAGGTAACATTGAATCTTAGATTCCACCAGTGGGGTAGGTAAGCAGTACAGAAATTACAGGTAATCTGAATGCCACTTTATTTTCCCTGCCCACCTGGCACAGGCTCCAGTAAACCTG
Organism: Dolichotis patagonum; assembly: GCA_004027295.1. Taxonomy (NCBI): domain Eukaryota; kingdom Metazoa; phylum Chordata; class Mammalia; order Rodentia; family Caviidae; genus Dolichotis; species Dolichotis patagonum. The sequence continues at coordinate 28,495 of PVJX010020156.1, read as the reverse complement.
ATCTGTGGAATTCATTTTGTCCATCTTGGATAAAATCTATGGAATGCACAGGATTATTCTGGTTAAATGAAAAAATAAAAACTCCTTTTAAAATAAGTGTAATGTCAATTTAGTTTATATTTTTTATGATTAAAATATCTAGTCCTATATTAAAATAAAAGTTTAATTTAAATATCTATATTAAGTCTAAATTTTTTTCTCCACCCCTGGAGATGGAAATATCAACATTGGAGGAGACAGCTCAATGAATGGCAGCTAAGTTTTTGTGGCCCTTGACTGTAACTAAGGTTACATGGTGTGAAGTTTGTCCTTTATCATTGCCCTGTGTCAGTTTTTCTCTGTCCCCCCCGTAATATCCTCTGGATATCTTGCCTTCATCTTTCCCTGCACACATAAATATGCCCTTCTATCGATAAATATCTTGCATGTTTATAATCAATCTTTAAGCTTTTTGCCATTTCATGGTTAAGTTTCAGCTCTTTATACTGATGTTTCCTAGCCTTCCTCAAATCGCTTTTGGATTTAAGGCTACAGAATTCACTGAAACACTTTCAAAAGGTTTTTAAATTTCCAACTAAATATATATTTTAATTTTGATTTTTTAAATATTTTCCAGTAAATGAGCTAAATTTCAAAACCAAAATGAAGCAATGAATTTGCTAACCTTTTGCATGGTCTTATTTAGGAGCATGGGATAATTGGTTTATATTATCTTCAACCCAAATGAGATGAAAACCTTCTGCCTGCTAAACTACTTTTATGGTATATTATATGCATGCTGCACAGATGGAAGTTTTCTAAGAAAACAGACAAAGAAGGAAAAGCTTTTCCTCTGATAAAATCAAATTCTTCCCTGATGTCTTGGATTTTTTTGTTGTTGTTGTTACTGGGGCTCGAACTCATGACCTCGCGTTTGCCAGGCAGGTACTTATGCCACTGAGCTAAATCCCCAGCCCCATTGGATTTAAACTTTAAGGAAACTAGAAGAAATTAAATATTACATTAAGAATGTAGATAAACAAGTGTTTGTATTTAGTGAATTTAATAGCTATAATCACCTAATGAATTCATTTATTTTTAAAATTATATATTTTCATATTGGTTGTATTCAAATCAAATTCATCTACAACATACCCAGAATATGCACATATTCCAAATCTGGAAATACTATTTTTTAAATTTTCATCATGGAATATAAGAAGCTTACAGTATAATTTCTTAGATAAACCCAGATTGAGTTCTAACTGATGCTAAATGATACATAACTAATATCTATTTCCAGGTGTCATTGAGCTGAGACATATGCATTTATTCTTTCTAACAGTGAGGATGTTTCCTATCAGTCACACTAACAGAAATCTCACCAGCAGGTAACATTTGGTTGCATTAGCATACTAAGCATATTTGCAAAAATGGCTTCTTCTATAGCTTCAGAGATGCTTATTCCTTAGTATTAATGACAACACAAAAAAGAATGATGCATTCTTGTACAAAGGCTTTAATTCAGTTTTACTTTGTACTAAGTTTTTGTATATTAGTGTTTGTCTGTCTCAACATAGACGACTCTGTTGCACTCAATTTGCCCTAAATATCTATTACATATCTCTTTGTAATAAATTATTTTGGCAAGGTTGTTCTAATACAATTTGAGTACTTTCACCAATAGGGACATACTTAAAGGGAGGTCTAAGCAACCATAAAAAAGAGTAACTTTGTCACTTCATCAGCAACATTAAAGTTTAGCATATTACTCATGAATTTTAGGTTTATCCAATGGGCTGTGATGCTGCATATCTGCTATTCCAACACTCAGGAGGCTGAGGCAGGAGGATTATCATAAATTTCAGGTCATCCTCAGTTGTATCGTGAGTTCAAGGCTAGCGTGAAATACTTAGTGAGACTGTGTCTCAAACAAAACAAAATAAAACAAAACAAGGTTTATCCATGACTAATCGTTTTTAAAAATCCTGAATTGACCTTAAAACTTTGAGTGAATTGAACCAGCGAAGAAAAGAAACTCTTAATATATGCATTAAAATATAAAAACTTGGATGAAACCACATGTGCATAAGCTGAGTCTAAATGTCTAAAATCTAAACTATAACTTTATAACTGAGATACTCAGTTGATCATATATAGTTATTTTGCTGATTTGGTTTGTGTAAATTATTTCACATGACTTTCAAGATGACTGCTTATCATTGTCTAGCAAATGCAAAATATTGCCAGATTCTTAACTTGCTTGGTGTTTCCCAACTTTTAAACACAAAGTTAAAAAAATCAAAATATAACAACAGTACATTTATAACTAAATTTAGCATAGGCTAACAAATAAGTAAAATAAATTTAGACTTTACTATATGAAATACATTAAAATTACTTATAAAATATTAAAATTTAGAAAATCAAGCTAATGGAAAAAATAAATTTCAAAAACTGTATTTTCTTTCAGAGTCCATAATATGTCTTTACATTTTAACAACATTCAGTGGATAAAAATTAGGCCAGGTGAGTTAAATTTCTTCTATTCCTTTCCCCTAAATAAAAATAAAACAGTAACATTCTAAGCCACAATTAAACAGGTAAAAATTACTTTAAAAATGATTCCACAGAGGTAAAGTAGACACATCAAAATATCATATTTTGGCAAAGTATGGTTATATAGTTAAGTAATTTAAATAAATGATAGCAAAAACAAGGATGATAAATTCCCAGAATAATTAATTTGTCTTTTGACTATATGGTCCCCAATATGAGAAATGATACAGTACTTAGATAAATTTTTAAAAAAAGAATTTATAGGACTTTTATCAAACTAAGATTTTTAATTAGTGGAGCCACTGTGAAAAGCAGTATGGAGATGCCTGGAAATTTTCAAAATAGAACTGGCGTATGGTCCAGAAGTCCCACTGAGGAGCAGCATCCAAAATAGAAGGTATCAGTCTGCCAGGGAGACACTGGATTTCCATTTCCATTGCAGCACTAATCAAAACAGCCAAGATATGGAATCAACCAAGGCATCTGTCAGCTGATAAACAGATAATGAAAATGAGCCACCTGCACAGAGTGGAATGCTTTTAGTCTGTAAAGAGAATGAAATTCTGTCACTTGCAGTAAAACAGGGGAAACAGAGATCATTATACTAAGTGACTCCAGCGAGAAGCAGGTAGATGTATACATAACATGAAGTTACAGTAGGAGCAAGAACTCTGTATGTGATGCTATTGATCAGTATGGTGGCTACTATAACAATCATAAGTTATGCATTTCAGAAAGCTAGAAGAGTTTTAAAGTTTTCACCATAAAGAAATAACTAAATATTGAGTAGATAAGTGTGCCTAACATTACACAGTGTGCCTATGTGTCAACACATTGCATGGTACTCCATCAATATGTACAATTTTGTATTTCATTCATTTATTAAGAATATATGTCACACACATCTGACACCTTCGCACCATGAATGTAATTATTATGCATTGTAAACATGTTATAAAATTAAGTTAAAGATAAAGTAAATATAATTTTATAAAATAATTTTTTTAAAAGAAGAAAGAAAATAAGCTGATCTCAGATGCAAAAACGATTTCTTCTGATATATAAAATAGTATGTAAGAATGTTGGGGGAGGACTATGGAAAAATAATGGTGATGACTAGATAAATCAAAAGAGGTTATGTGGAGATAAATACCTTAGAAGTCTTTCCTTTTGAAGAAATACCAATTTAGAAACACATTCGTGTTAATATCCAACAAAAGTTCTTAATCATTTCACAGTTCTTCATATATAAAAGAACATAGCAAAAGCAAACTTTAAAGAAAAGAGAACAAAATCTTCAATCAGTCACATATATATTGCCTCAAATGCCTTAGTTATTGTATTAGCTTTGTGTGCAGATGTCATAGAATGAGCTTTTCACTGTTACTGCATTTTTTGGTACATAAGGTTTGATATCAAAGGATAGCACCGACAGAATGAAAAGAGTTTACAGTAACCATGGAACACAATTATGTACCATTTCCTCATACACGTTAAGGAAAACTGAAACTCCCTTCATGGGAATGCAATGTGAATAGATCTCTTTACAGCATTTCCCTTTTCATTTTTCATCCCATTAACTTCCTTGAAAAAGATGCACGCAGATCCTGGGAGGATTCAGTCTCTTCTTTTAAGGTTTCAGACATGCTGAACAGAAAGACTGGGAGTGTCACATCAATTTAATTTGAGAGCAGGCATTTTCCAAAAATAAAAATTCTTTTTGGCGTCGATAGCCTCAACCTACAATCACAGAATGTGTCAGCTCAGTGGCATTTTCTGCTTTTAAATAAAAGATGCACAATCAGAACTAACTTTGAATATAAAGTGATTTGTTATATTCCAATGAGATAATTTGGAGACTGTAATTAACTTTGCACTCTGCACTCTTACCTGCATTAATGAAGGAAAGTGTTATAATAGTTAAACTGAAAGAGCACATTTTTACAAAAGTTATAGCAGATTATTTCTCTTACCATGAAATTGGCAACATGGAATGTAATTTTTTTTCTGCAAAATTAAAAAGAAAACATTGGCAGTGTCACACTGGAGAGGGAACAATACTATACAAAAGTCCCCAGAACATTCTTTTCAGTCCTAATAAAAAGGATATTGCACACTGATTTTATTGCCAAACACGTCTTTTCTTTTGCTTCTAGTGATTTGACATATGTCTGATTAAAATATCTACAAGCTACTTGATTATAAAACAATGAAATTATAACACAAATTCTCTTAATGGAATGGGCTACATATATTTAGCAAATATCTCTCTAGTTATGGAAGACTATTGGTGGTGTCCAGAATTAACATTTCTAAAAACTCTGACATCTCTTGTGTTAAAAACTTTAATAATTATTTGCCCAACTCATTGAAATCAGTGAATAATAACTTTACAAGCAGAACCTGCATAGATTTTTTAGTTCTTCCAAGCTAACTGACCTTCAAAGCTGGTGGCCATAGGATACACAGTATGCTCTTGCCACACACCAGCAGTTTTTATTTATATGTACTCCCACCTCATGAGTAAACACATAAAAGCTAAAATTTAGCATGACTGAAGAGAACTGTGGGTCAATCTTCCTTCAATAATCTATTAATTCAAACTGATCTGTAGCTTGACAAAGGTAATCTCTTGGTATTCCTTATCTAGTTGTTTAAGATAAAAGTATACAGCTTTATACATCTTTTTTGATACAGCTTTATACATCTTTTTTTAATTCCAAATTGTATCACCATTATGTCCATTTTTTTACCTTTTTAAAATACCTAGTATGGACCATCAGTTGTGCATAAAGTCTAAATTCTTGTCTTGTGTTACCCAGCAGACAAAACTTTACAACCTTTAAGACATAAGTTACATGTTGAATTCTGTGTATTTCAAATTCATCAATGTCTCTTATACTGTTGTAAATAAAATTCAACCCTGACATAGTGAAAAATACCCCATTTCAAAGTTCTGGAGTGCAAAGACCTACTTAAAGGTGAAAACCTTACGCTCTGCCCCATGTCCCTCATCCAGTTCACAACAGCCACAAAACAAGACACTTCCCCTTAGCACCAAGAAGTTAGACTATTTTTGAATTTTTCAAACTGGGTTGTATTTTGTATAAAATTCATAAAACTCTTTCCTTTTAATCTTTAACATTTCACATCCAAGGCATACTGTCAAAAAGTTCATCTCTCGTCTATTAAGTTACTGCCTTGTAATTCTGTTATTGTTCTAATCTCTGTGTATTGCACTTTTCTTGCTAAATATTCACTTGTGATTCATGAGCAAATGATTACTAATTATATTCACCTTTTTACCTTCAGTTTTTATAAACAGCAATTATGTATGGTAGATGTTCAGAATGGACATAATAAATATTTAAAGGAATGAATGATTAAGAATGAATTTTAAATCTTATCAAATTAAAACAAGCACATTAAATTTAGTTTTATACAATTAATAATTACTTGTACATTTAAAACACACCCATCGTACTCTATCCAGCATTTCTACAATCAGTTTAGCAGAGTAATAACAAGGAACATAACGTTAACTCTCCTGTGTATGACCACTTTGAAAGCCTGTACAATATGGAATCTTCCTTAGATACCTACATGTACTCTAAGCATTTTTGTATATGAGAGGCGATGATCAACTTATGTTAGTAGCCTGACATTGATTATATATTTATAAGAAGAAAAATTCACAATTCATTCTCCAGAAAAAAATTTGTTTTAGTTTTTGTCATTCTTATGATTCCTTTTATCGAATGACTCTTGTCTACCCCCACATTGCTCAAGACAGTTAGGTCATGCTGTGATGCAGACATCACCAAAGGGTTAGTGGCTTATGAATGCAAATTCTTCTCTCCTTGTTTCCATCACATGCCAACCAGAAACTACACTGAAAATTTTTTTTCTACTAGGTACAGACTGTTTAAATACCTAGTTTCTCGTAGTGTCAAAATTTTTGCATAGGAAATGGAGCTCTATTAGTGCTAATATTAGTAATAAAATGTTCTGAGCCAGAAGTACCACATTTTTATTACTTCAACTCACTGAATAAAACTAGTACCTGATCACTGAAATACGAGGCACAATATTACTATGAGTCCAGGAAGCTGAGCTATAAGTCATTTATTAAAAGCATTAATGACTAACATAATAGATTCCTGCATAAATGGATATTAATGGATAGAAAACTCCGGGGCCCCTGTCTTTTATCACTTTACCATCCAATGCTCATCTCTATATAATTTACATTTTAAAGCAGTTATGCAGTAAACTTTATTTGTGTTGTGTCTACACTATGGCAAAACGATTTCTAATTTCTATGGCTTCCATATATTTTAGAATTAAATGTTTCCTTAAAGTAGAGCAGTTTTTTATTGCTATTTTACTTTTGGAATATAGTTTTCCAAATTTGATTCTCTTGCCAATTTTTCTGTTATAATTCCGTGCAAAATTATTTCTGGGTATTCTAGTAGCTTAATTCCTACAAATGACTAGAAATTACTGTTACTGAAGTTTCCATAAACCCACGAATATTTGGTATTTAAAACCATTACATTAATCAAAAGATAACAGACATTTATTATTTGGAATATCTACGAAATATAATTTATACATATAGTGTAGAGTAATGACACTTTTCAGAAAACTTTAAATGATTACTCTAGGTGTAGTCATAAATGATTTCCTTTCCTAAATAATCCTACTCTCTTAGAGTTCATTGGCCATAAGTAGAGAGAAATCAGAACCTTTCTTTATTTTAGTCATTAGATATTAATAACTCTCATTAACTTGCTAGCTCAATATGTAATTTTTAAGATGAAGCAAAGTTTCTCTAATGAATAATTTTGTATATCCTAGTAAAATAAGACTAAATTCTGTGGATTTAAGAAATCTCTGCATTCTCTTTGAAATAGTCCTTTTAAAGTTAATAAACGTTAAAGTTACTTCCAGAAAGAAAGAGTCTCCAGAAGACCTTAATTTTGTTGACTCGGGCTCCTATAACGAATCACTATGAGCCGATGGCTTAAACAGCCTAAGTTCATTTCTCATAGCTGTGGAGGCCGCGGCACCTTGCTTCAAGTTGCTGGCCTGTCCAACGTCTCCTGGGAGCTGTCCTCCAGGCTGGCTGGTGGCCGCTTCCTCAGCGTGCTCACGTGGCTTCCCTCAGGAGGCGCAGTTGCACAAAGAGTAAGATCTGTCTTCTCCTTCTAACCAGAGCACCGGTTAGAGGCAGCTGCCCTCCAGACCTAATCTACATCTAATGAACTCCCAAGAGCCCCACTTCCAAAAACCATCACAGCGCATGTGCATGTGGGGGCCTCGCCATACAAACGAGGGACCACAAACATTCAGCTCATAATGGCAGGGAAAGATCCATGGCTTGTTCAAATAGCTTCACACAGGGGATGAGACGGCAGAAGAAAATAAAACTTGATAGGTAGGCAAAATTGAAGAGATGCAAGCATTTGATGATTCAATTAGACAGGTAAAGAGAAGGTTGTAAATATTACATACAATTTGGTGTAGGTTTTAAAAGCTCAGGGGCTGTGAAGTAAATCACTGTTTGTGGAAGGCGTGATTAGAAACTGGCAAAGCAGCGAAGGAAAGTGTTTCATTGAGCTCACAGATACTCTCGGGAGCCTGCTACCAGTTAAATTAGTACCAAAAAATTATTATTAGCCATCACTGACATGAATGCAAAATAGTGACTAGGTAAAAGAACAAACTCAACAGATAAATTTTGGCATGATAAGCTTTAGCTCTGTGAAAATGTGACCACAGTACAAGCCCCATAGCATTATTTTCCCCTAGGGAGTTGTTAGAAATGTATATTCTCAACCCCAACCTCAGATATACTGAATTGAAAATACTGGCATTGAGGTTCAGCAATTTGATCTTTAACAAACACTCGAAGCAGTTTTTCAAAAGTTGAAGTTTGAGAACTACGCTGCAAGCCACGAACATAAAGAAGTCAATTAGGGAAATCCATATATATAGACTTAAAGATTTCAGAACAGAAGTTTGAGATAGAGACATAAATCTGGGAGCAATCAGCACATTCAAAACCATAGGAATAATTAAAACTAACTTCAGTGAGACGGATGAGAATGAAGTCATAGTTCTGAGGCCAACATTTCAAGTTTCAGGTAAATGAACAAGTTATAAAAGTTAGCAGCCAAGCCAGAGGGACTGGAAAAGGTGAGGGATGTGAGAAATATCCAGGAAGCCAAGTGAAGAAAGAGATTTTCAAAGAAGTATGTGATAAACACCCTTCAGTGAAGGTAAGAAATTTGGCACATCTTAAACAGTAATGCTAGGATTAATGCTTAACAACTGCTTAGAGATGCTTGTCGGTTTCCATTCTGCAATTACACCCAGCATGGTTGATGTGGACCTATCCATTTAACATGATACAGTACTATACAGATTTGGCAAGAGATGACAATAGCGCCCCCTATGTAGCATTTGTTCCACAGAAATGGAGTCACTATTAAAAAAATGAAAATGACACAAAAAACGCAAAGTGCAATAAAATGAAAATAAATATTCTGCATACTTATAGCTCATATTTTCCTATAATAAATGTGTGACTGTGGCAATAAATATATGCCCAGTGCTGTAAAATACCTGCATGTAATGATAACCTTGAAAAAGTCCTGAGAACTGAACACTGGTTGTTGTGAAGGCAAATTCTTTAAGTCGAATAAAGAATTGCTTACAGAGCGGATATTTAAAATAAGATGTTTACAGGTGCTATGACTTTCTTATATTGACATCACTATTTCATGGAAAATGCACTTAGTAACTTTATATTTTCTACTAAATTTAAATTATCAAAATTGGAGAATCATGGTGTTCGGACATATGTCTCAAGTAGCATAGAACTTAGACTATAATGGCAACCAACAAAATCCTGTTTGTGCTACATGCAGGAGCTATTCCTCTTAGCTCTAAAAGAAGTTTCTGAGTGTACAAGGAATTTCTGTAGGAAATTTTGAAAAAAAATTATGAAGAATAATTTGCATCAAAATTATACATATAAAGAATTAGTCCTTGCAAGACTGAAATATGACATAATTTATGCAGAAACCTGATTTATTTTCTTTGGTTTAAGATATATGTCACCTAAGGGTACAGGATCTCTGCATGATTGACCTTTGCTAGACTTATTGGGTGCATCAAAAATTACTGTAGTTATTTAAACAAAATAGATTGAAAGATACACAAACATTTTATAATAAGTTGAGAGTCTAGTTCTGGGTGATTTTAAATGTAACTTTTCATGGAAGTTTGTTTTTCCTTTTAGTAAAGTATAATCTATTTTTTCTCTCTAAAAAAAATCAGACAATCAAGGTAATCTTGGAACACTGAGTCTCTCCCCTGACATGAAAGCAATCAGAAATATCATAAATCATGCTGAATTCTAGAGCTTTGAGTTTGAGTGCAATTCATGTAAAACTAAATTGCACTTCTTTCCAAAGAAAGTGCTCCTGTAATTTCCAGGGGAACTCTACCAATGTTCCAAGGCTTTTGAAGCCTTTTAGAGGCTGTTGTGACTAAACACTGCATACCAGGAACTTAAAGCAATGTAAATCTATTCCTAATGTACATAAATGTAGAAATTTAAAACTCTTGAAAATATTAGCAGAAGCAAGGACTTTCTGAGCAGAAAACCAGCTGTATAACAAATATGACCAACTTTCAACAAGTGGGACCATATCAAAATAAAAGCTTCTGCAAAGGAATCAGGCAAAAAGCTAAAGAGAAAATCCATAGAACAGGAACAATTTTGTCAGCTAAGCTTCAGATGTCGGGATATAAAGAGAAGTTTAAATAGTTACATCCATCTAATAAATAAAAACCCAGTCAAACTGATCATCTGAAATAAGCAAACACTTCTCAAAATGACTACATTTGACCAACAGGTATATGAAAAGTGTTAGACAACTTTTATCAATAGAAAAATGCAAATCAAAGTGAAACAGAGTCCACTGCACACCCCAGAGAATGGCTAACAGCAAGCATTAAAAACAAACGAATGAACAAACTGAAAAATTCTTATCAAGTCGTGGGGAGAACAAAACTCTTATAGGTTGTTAGTGGAAATGTAAGCTAGTATAATCAGTATGGAAAACAGTATGCAGAGTCCTCAAAAACCTAAAATTAGAAATTGCATTTGATTTAGTTATACCTCTTCTGAGTATACCTCTGAAGGTGTTAAAGGCATCATGTTACCATGACACATACATACCCACAATTATAGTAGCTCAATTCATGATAGCTAAATCTTAGAACCCACCTAGATGAGCTTCAACAAATTAATGAATAAACCAAATTGTATATCTCTATCTACATCTATAGATACATATATGTGTATATATATGAATAATGCTCAGATATAAAGTAGTAAATATTTGAGTCATCTGTGGAAAAATGAGTGTTATTAAATCTATAATGCTAAGTAAATAAATCAGAGAATGTTAAATATTACATGTATAGAAGAAACTAAAAGTTTAAGTAATTTAAAGAGATGCAAAGGGGATCAGAGGAACAGAGGAGACAGAACAGAGAAGAATGAAAGGGGAAGTAAAAGGACCACGTTGTGAGGTATATATGTACTCTTACTGCAAGAGAAATACATTTATCATGTATTGCAAACATGTACTGTCTAAGTTCCTCTCCTCATTGCTGAGAAATAACACCTGACACTCCAATATAAAGGAGTGGAGGTTTATTTTGGCTCTCAGTTAGAGTCCTGATTCAGCTGGATCCAGGGCAGAAATACCAAAGCGGAGGTTCATGGTGGAGGAAAAGCTGCTCAGGTCAGGAAAGCCAGCAAGAAAGAGCAAAAGGAGGAGAAGAAGAGGGAGATTTACCCTTTCAGGTCACCCCCAAGTGTCAGGGGCCACCTCCTCACAGCACTCAGCCACTGATCTCATCAGCAGATCCATCCACCGATGAGGACTGATCCCTCCAGATTCCAATTACCTCCCAAAAGTTAAGTACATAAGGCACTGGGAGGATATTCCCAATCTACACCATAACACACACCCATAGAAATGGAAATAAAGAAAAGAAAAGAAGAAAAATAAAGAAAATAAAAGCAAACAAAAAAGAAAAGAAAAACGAAATACATGTCATTGGGCCATGTGTCCACTGAAGTCTGCAGAGCAGAAATTCTTACTTCCTCCTGCCTTCTGGCCACTTGTTGGGAATTCTTGGTGAACCTTGATTTGAAGATCCATCACTCCAATTTCTGTTTTTATTGTCACTTGGTCCTATTCTCCTTGTGTGTTTTTGTCTTCTATTATTATCTAGACCCCCAGATACATAGAAATATGGTCCACACTAATGATTTTATTTTGATCCCAATATTATTTACAAGTGAGGTCACATTCAGAGGTTCCATGGTTAGGACTTCTTTCGGATCCAGCTGAACCCATGGCCCATAACCATACCCGTAAGTCTCTAAGCTGGCCTGACTCTCCCAACCCCCAGCCTGCAAGCCAGCAGAAGCACTACTGTCTGAAGGGGATTCAGCTCAGCACTGAGGTGTCACTGGCAAACACAGGAAGGGAGATTAGATAAGACAAGCAAGTTTGCAGGGCCTGGAGACATCTGGAGACACCCAAAAATTTACAATAGACACTTCAAAAGAGTCATCCCACTGAGAATAAGATTTCTAGAAAACTTTTACACAGATGTTAACTGGGTTCTTCCTGCCTAATGTCCCCTGCCTTCTCTTCATCCTGATAAAAGGGACGCACTGCTCTTTGTCCGGGCAGAAGATCTTATTCCACTCTGTGACTGAACTCAGGCACAACGCATTCCACGCCATGTTGCTTCTACACAGGCCTGGTGGTGTCTCCTGCTTATTTACCTTACAAGACAAGTGTGACACATTCTGTCAATAGAGAATGGCAAAAGAAAGCACCTGTTAGGTAAAGTCTAGCTACCAAGTACAGGGGTTTTAATTTTGACTCAATTACTGTTACATAATTAATAGATCTTCATTTTTCAAACAGTCTCACAAAATTGATGAGTGATGTCATTGTGATGGCTGACTGGAGTTTCATGGAGATTTCTCTCCATTACAAAGGAATAAAATCAAACAAGCAAACAACAGCTGCTTCACCTGAGCATCAGGGTAAAAGTACAGTGGAATATGAGAGACTGGTTGCACAAGACTGTGACATCACTACAGAAATCAGTATGGAGATTTCTCACATGACTGAAACTAAAAACTCCATTGACCCCAATTATTCCCCTTCCAGATATATTCCCAAAATAATTAAAGACATAATATTCCAATGATGCATGCACAACCATGTATAAAGCAGGAAAAATCATAATAGTTAAAACTTTGAAGTTTAGAAATTGTATGTCCACCAATCAATGAAAGAATAGACAAAGTTTGGTGTTTATATGCACTACAGTACTTCTCTGCCATGAAAATATCATTTTCAGGAAATTGGATACACCTAGACATCATGTTAAGTGAAATAAAACAGACACGCAAGTTAAACATCTCTTGTATTTTCTATGAGAAACCCTAAGTACAAATAAAAAGCAAAGTAAATGTAAATAATAGAAAGTAGGGCAAGAGATTTTGTTCAGATTGGAATCAAGAAATGAAAGGCAGGGAAGAAAAGGAGGAAAACGTAGTGAAAAAATAACACGAAGACATTTTATGTACTTGTAACAGTTCTCCACAACAATGTAATCATAATGTAATGCAAACATTTACCAATAAAAAATACAAACAAAAAAACTCTACAAAATAATATTCTCGAAAACACAGAGATGGAAATGTTCTCAAAAAATACCAGTAAACTGACTCCAATGACACACAGAAAAGAGTGCATAATCATGACTGGTAATATATATTCCCAGGATGTAAAGTTGATTCGACATTTTAAAATCAGCAATTATAATTATAATGCATCAAATGAACAGATTAAAATAACAATGTGATATCTCAACATATACAAAAGTGTGATAAAATTGAGCATATCTTCATGATCAAAACCCTTAAAATTTTGCTACTGACGGAATGCACCTGAGCACAATGATGCCTATGCATGATAAATACTGAAACCATTAAAATTAATGGGAAAGACCTGAAATTATTTTCCTAAAAGAAGGAATGTCAGAGATGTTTGTTTTCACAACTGTGATTGAATATAATATTGATGTTTTATCCAGAAGAATAAGGCAAGAGAAGGAAATAGAATGCATCCAAATAGAATAAAAAGGTTAAAATATTCTTGTTTGTAGATGACATGGATTTATATATATGAAAAACCTAAAAACTACAACAGAAAAAAACATGGTTGTAACTATTAAGCTAATACTATAGTCTCAGATACAAAATCACCACACAAACCTGTGTAGCTTTTGTGCACATTAATAAATTTTTGTATAAGTAATCCCAACCATGATAGCTTCAAAAGACTCTAATAATAAATTTTAAAAAGGCAGTGAATATCTAAATGAAAAATCATAATATACTGATGAAATTATTGGAAAGGACACATACACTAACAGAAGCAAAGACAAAACATATTCATGAATTTGAAGAATTAATATTGTTTTAATGTACATACTACCCAAAGTGACTTATAGGTTTAATGAGATTCCTATGAAAGTATAAATGGCCACTTTCACATAACTGCAAAAAATAATAAAACCTTAAAAATTTTTACAGAATCAAAATGACTGTATCTAGCCAAAACAGTCTTGGGGAAAAATGTAAACTTGGAAGCATTTATAAAAGCCTATACAAAGCTATACTAATAAGAACATGTTAGCATCTTAAAATCAGACACACAGACCAACGTGACAGATTAAAATTTCAGAAATAAATCTGTTGATTTCCAGTCTATTGATTGTATTTAATATCTAAAATCATTACTTTTCAAAAAGAAAATAGAAAATCAGAAAAGAGAAGAAAAGAAAGAATTAATATGATTGGAAAATGTGAAAGCAATCTGAAATACACATTTCTCTAAAGAAGACATACAAATTGTTGGTACCTTTCCCTTGCCAGGCAGGCACTTATGCCACTGAGCTAAATGCCCAGCTCAATATGTACATTTAAAAAGTACTGAAGATCATTAATCAGTAAATAAAAAATATCCCATGTTGTTAGTCTACTTGGAATATTTATTATCAAAAATACAAAAAGGAAATACTTATGAGTTTCCAAATAAGTTATATATTCTATGCTGAAGGTGAGAAATATTTTCCATTTTGGAGAAAAGTATGAATATTTCTGAAACAACTAGAATTGGACCAGTGATATAATCGAGTATGTGTACTAATGGATAGATACACAAGGGATTCAAATCAGGATGGTACAAAAACATGGGCATTTCTATTTTATTCCAGAAATACCGACAATTGCCAATATATGAAATCAGCTTAGGTGTCCATTAATAAATGAATTGATTAAGAAGAAACAGTATGTATGGTGGGATGTTATGAAGCCATATCATGAACAAAATTCTGTCATTTGTTGTAGCACTTCTGAAACTAAGGATATTAGGTTAAACAAAACGATTCACAACTAGAAGCCAAATATTGTACATTCTCATATGTACAAGAGAAAACTTTGAATCCAAAATTAAGAAGAACTTATCAGCTATTTGAGTCTGTGCAAGATATGTTGAAAGCAGATGGAGAGAGGGTGGTTAATTACAACAGCAGCATAACTGATCAAGGGTGATGTATGATATTCTTCAGGGTAATTTTATTTAACAACAAATAACTAAATATGTCAAAGTAACTCCTAGAAAACTTCAATGTTCCCTTTACAGAGAATGATAAATGCCTCAAGTGAAAGATTTTTTCAAATATCTGATTTTGTCATTATGTATTATCTATATATATAGAAACATCATATTCATAACCAAATAATGTGTACAATTACTATGAATTAATTAAAATATATTTTAAAACAGCACAAAGTATTCCTTAAAATAAAAGAAAATTTGGAATGCTTTCAAACATATACTTTTAAATATTTTATTAATAAGCAATTATTTTGTGCTGATAATTGTGCAGTGTCAATTTGACTAGATTAAGAAATACCCTGCATATTAGTGAAGCATGCTCCTGTGTAAGTCGCAGTGCATCCTGGGAGGGTGACTTTGGGTAGTCTATGTGGTCACTGGCTGGTGCTTCAGGTCTCTATTCCCCTGCCCTGCTTTCTAGTTGCCAAGAACTAAGCACCTGGGTTTTGCTGTGCCCTCTTATCAAGCTGTTTCTGCCTTTGAGGCAGCCAACTATGGATGGAATTTCCCCCAAAACATCAGCCTTATTAAACCTTTCCTGTCTTAAAGGGTAGATGGTGAGTATTGTGTCTTCATAACCGAAAATCCAATTCATATATATTTTTAAAGACTTTACACACTTAAAACTGTTAAATATAGCATGTGAGGCTCCAAAGTATTTCTAGTCAGAATTTCCTTTTGTTTCTATTATAGTTAGTGATGCTTTCTATTCAATTCAAAAACCTCTTTATGAAAGAAAATATCACCTTTCCCTTACCTGTTAAAAACTGCTATCTTTCATGCACCTTGAGTTAGTATGCTCATTTACTAGGACCATAAAAATTGTGGTGTGGTGATAAGGAGATCATTAACTTTATTGCTGTAATCATTGCATGGGGTTAAACTGTACTCTCAGCAACACAATTGGTGTCCACCAAGTCCAAGTAGTTCACTAAGATTTTTCTAATTATAGCATGTATTCCTTTGTAAGTGAAAATTTATCTACTAGTCATGTTTTCACTTTGTCCCTTAAAAGGA
Organism: Dolichotis patagonum; assembly: GCA_004027295.1. Classification (NCBI taxonomy): domain Eukaryota; kingdom Metazoa; phylum Chordata; class Mammalia; order Rodentia; family Caviidae; genus Dolichotis; species Dolichotis patagonum. Next base: position 12,143 of record PVJX010020156.1, on the reverse strand, counting down.
AGCACATATCTGGTCATAAAAGACATTTATTTATCCAACTTTCATTTATTAGCATTGTTTGATTTACTTAATGAAATTTATATTGTTTTAAAATAACTACAATTATTAGTACTATAAAATTTTATTGTCATTTAAGTGCTCCAAATAAGATAGCAATTATTATGTATCATAAATTTTATGTAATCAATTAAAATTATATTTAAATTTAAAATGTCACAAAATGAGACATCATTCAAACAATACAAATGAGTAGATTATTTTTTTTTCTTTTTGAGACAAGATTTTACTATTCAATTCAGCCTGACCTTGAACTTACTTGTAGCACGGACTGGCCTCTACCTACAGTGATCCTTCTGCCTCAGCCTCCCAAAGGTTAGGATTACAGGGCTGTGCCAACATAACTGGCCTGAAATTTTAACTTTATATATATAGTGAGACATTTAAGATATGCCATAATATTCAATAATATCAAGTGTATGAAAAAGTAGATACAACTTGGCTGAAGACAAATTGGTAATATCACACAATATTTTTAACAAGTTTTATTTAGTTTTATAGTATTTATTTATTAATATTGTATATTCGCTATGCAGAATACTGGCAGTATAGTCTGGCAAGATCAACTAGTTAAACATAGCATGAGTCAGTCATAGATTAAAACAGATAATCAACAATTACACACATCAAAAAATAAGGTTGATTCTCCAAGAACTAAACAAACATATCCCATGATATCTTCTCCAGCATAGTAAGGTACAGCACAGTGTTCATAGTGTAGGAGCATTTGTTTTTTAAATTCATTACTTAAAAATATTATTAGAAAGAGCCAGAAAGAAAGAACAGAGAATTTTCTTGTTTTTCTATTTAGTTTGCCTTTATTCATTATTTTTTTATTATTTGCTTACATATTTCAACTGTGGTTTCCGGAGAGATAATTTTGAAGATCCATTCAGTATTTATTATTATATTTCACTACTATTACAGAAATTCATTAAATGTGATATGGACATAAATATTATAAGAAAGAATATGGAAATTATATTTAATAAATATTTCTGAGACAATTAGAAGTCTGAAAATCAATTTAAAAATTACCTTTAGGGCTGGGGATTTAGCTCAGTGGCATAAGTGCCTGCCTTGCAAGCTTGCGGTTGTGAGTTTGATCCCTGGTACCAATAAAAAAATTGAAAATAAAATAAAAATTACCTTTTTCTCATTACCTCAAACTGCACATGCATTAGCATTAGCTAGAGAAAAGTATCATTTAAATCAAGCAAAAGTATCATTTAAATCAATCATTTAAATCAAGTAATAAAAATTTACCAAACACTTAAAGAATGATAATTTTCAAACCTTAGTTTTAACAGAAATTATAGCAACAATGGCAAAAACTATGTACAATAGAATAAAGAAATTGTTGAGGATATTACATGGAAATTTCCCATTAATAAATATGAGAAAACATCAACAATACATTAGAAATATCTAGCTAAATAGAAGCAAAAGTTGAAATCAAACTCATGGACATGAGAGAATGAAGGAAAAAAAGGACTAAAACAGGGACAGTTACAGTGTCAGCGTGTCTGAGATGCTAGCAAGCAGAGCTTCACGTTTAGAGGGAAGCTACAAGCAGCCCCTTCCCACATTCTGAGCTATACAGAAACCAAATTTCACAACAGGAATTACAAAAGTACCCTTTCACCCATAAATATCTCATGAAAGTAGGCTGCCTTCCTCAGGTCACGGGTGGGAAATCCATTGCGGAAGAAACTTGGTATTGCTAACTCCTGTAAAAGTTTGAATTTCAGGAAATAGTAACATGATATTTAAATCAGAGTTCATACAATTCCATGGACTCTTGACAAATTAAAAAATAAAGTCCGCCCATTAGAAAGTTTGTAAACAAAAAGTACCTGCAAGTGTCCTCAAGAACTCATTACACACCAAAGACAATCCCCAGTGTATGAGAAAGTACACAAAGAAACTCACTGCTAAAACTACATTCACCAAATAAAAAAGAAATCAACTCACTCCACATATTGTTTATATTGTTAATTGGAATGTGTGTTTATATTATCTATGTTTTAATGGTATTTATATTACTCATTTTATTAATTGGAAAATTATTATATATTTGAAATGGTATTATTTTTATATTATGTATGTTATTACTTGGAAATTATTATAGTTTTGAAAATCATGACCAAACTCCATGACTGAAATCTTGTTTCACTGAGGGTGCCGGAAGAACAATATATCATTAAGTGAAGAACAAACAACAAAATATTAGCTCTGGTTTGAGTAAGTGAACAGGCAATGCCCACAGACATACGACTTATAAAAAGGTAATGTGTAGTTATGCTTTAATCATCCAGAAAATGTTCAATCTGATATTAATAAAAGAAATCTGAGACCATGTTATGTGTAAAGTCTTTCTCCCAAATCTAATTAGTATACGACATCAAACAACTGTGGCAACAATGAACTGGTCATGCATAGTTGAAAGTCACTGTGTGCTTGTGTCTGTAAAATGGTATAAGGCTCTTGGTGAGGATTCTGATGTTGTTTATAGATAGCCTTAAAGGGTCAATGATTGATTTCTTAATTTACTACTTGAAAGCCTAAAGAAAATCATTTTTTTATGGCAGTGGTCTACAGACAAGAAAACAATATGGAACCTCCCTAGGTCTTCTAGCTACTCCTTATTAGAACAAGTTAAAAATGAATTTTACTATAGAAATTCCAATAGGAAACAGTTCAGAATGGGGGTAGAGAAAGAAAGAAAGAAAGAAAGAAATAAAGAAAGAAAGAAAGAAAGAAAGAACAAAAAACCCCACCAGATTTATAAAGGCACCAAATGGCCTTGGGACTTGCACCATGAGAGCAGAAAAAGAGCGGAGGGGCAGGACACAGAGAGAAATCCAAGTGAAGGAATGATAAGCTGTCCCTAACTCCAACAGAACATAAGGGAAGGAAAAGCGTTCTGGATAACTATAAGGCTGTATGACACACTGTGTACTAACACATGCGCTTCTCTATACATGCGTATTCACTCTACAATCAATGTAGTATTCACTCTAGGGTCATTATAGAGTATAATAGATACCCACAAGAGCCCTTAGAAACACTAAGGTAACCAAAACGAGGGAACCCCCTTATGAACCCACTGCTCACCCCAAAGATAAGGCCTTAAAAGATACCTCAGGAGCAAGTAATCAGATAAAAGAAGCTGCAGGTAGACCACGAAGAAAAAATGTTAGGCAGAGGTGTCCAGAAGCCAATCCAATTAAGGTAAGTTCATGGTGGCAGTGGGTGGGGATGAGATGACACACATTGCTGGGGGTGTGGGTGCCACAAAAGCAGCTGGGAACAAAAAGCCCAAGGTCCTCCACCTTTTCCAGAGTCCCCTACACTGGTTCTTTCTTCAGAGTAGCTATCTCCTCCTTTCCTTTCCCTTCCTCTTCCTCTTCACAAATCAAGTGTCTTTCTTTGCTAAACTTTCTAATTTTTCATTGAAGTTGAGTACACCACATGGTTGGGCTTCTGAGACAGTAGAGTAGTGGTTCTTTCTCATCCCTCACATGTGACATCTTTTGTTCCATGACCAGGAGCCAGAAGTGACAATTTTAAATACAGTATCTTGTAAATTCAAATGAGTTAGCCAGGTTTAATGAACACAAACGTCATTGTTGTGGTTTAGATCCAGAATGACCTCCAAATCTCTCACAAGCTTTCAGAGACGGTGCTTTTGGATGCTCTGCTCATCAGTGGAATCAGGCATGGATGACTTCAGCCAGTCAGGAGGTGGTCTGGTCAGAACAGGAAGTTCCCAGGGCCGGAAGTGAAGGCCCGTAGGGTACCTCAGGCTGCAGATCTTTCCTCTGTGCTCTGCTTCCTGGAGGCGTGGTCAGGAGCAGCTGTCTTCCACTGAAGAGCTTCAACCATGCAGCCAACCAACCAGTGGCTATAAATAACACTGAGGCAAAATAAACCTCTTTCTTTTTTAATTGCGTGGAAAAGTAAACCAGACAGTCATATAATATGTGACTGCAATTTATGAAAATATGTATTGTTGCCTTGATTCTATAATACAAATATTTACAGAAAACTCATACTAATACCTAGTACTAGTCACAGGCTAATAATTAATTGCACATTTGTTTAATAATGAACAAATTAGAGTGGTTAACTCAATCAAATAAAGTGGTAGAATACTAGTTGTAAAATGTATGCTGAATACAACAGCCTCATTGGATACATACTTAAAATTTTGAAAATGTTTGCACAAAATTATTGAAAGAAACCCTTTGAATTACAAATAATTAAACTGAGCTATTTAGAAATATATTCATATATTAACAGTATATCTAGGCAATGTTACTTATTAATTTATATCTAAGAACTTAGATATTATTTTATGAAAATAGAACAGTTTTTAAAACTATTCAGATTGTATACTCATTAGAAAATCAATCACCTGTAGTAGTAGTTCTCCCTAAATATCAGATTCATAGGACAGTCTGCAATTTTCTTTAGTAAATTTCTATGATGTTAAAGTACAGATTTTGGTGTTTCGCTCAGCAGCACAAGCACCCGCCTCGCAAGCACAAGGTCGAGAATTTGATCTCCTGCCCCAAAAAAAAAAAGGACAAATATTTTTTGTAGATTACTTTAGTGCCCTTTTCACTGTTTTTCTGTTGAAAATTATATGAGCCATCTTTTTGTTAGCCAAGGTTGCCATAACCCAAAATCACAAAGTATTTGCTTGAACAGGGGAAACGTATGGTCTCGGTTTAAGAAAGGTAGATGGCGAAAATCCAGGTGTGAAAAGGGCCGCTCCTTTCTGAAGGCTGTGAAGGAGGGGCCTGCTCCAAGCCTCTCTCACTGACAGTAGATCATTTGCCTTATGCATTTTTAAATCACCTTCCCTATATGTAGGTAGGTGTCCACAAATACTGCACCAGAGCTCTCCCCAGTGACCCCATTAAGCAGGATTACTCCACTGGCTAAAGATCTCAGTCCTAAGTAAGAAGTTATGGGAAAGTACTGGGGGGCTTAGGAGGATTTTCACACATGATTTTGAGGGAGATGAGCTGCTTGAACTTACAATCTCACTCGATGACAAATAGTTATATTCCAGTGGTATCATTTATAGTCAATTGTATTGTTAATGGGAATATATCCACTTTTCTTTCCAAAGATACTTTCCTCTTCTGTGAGGTGAGGATCATGTTCCATGTTTCACAGCTGATTTAGGAGGCAAGGGCAAAGTGCCCAAATGCTTTCTCAGCTGGAAGCATGACAGTCCTTACAGTGCAATCCCACAGAAATTTCTAACTTATTTCTGCCACAGATTCTGAGTCGGGGTAATCCCTCAAAGCCCTGCCGCCTTTCTCTTTTCCCATTAGACATAAACAAGTGATTCTGTGTCTTTTCTTTTCTTTCTTTCTTTTTTTTTAAGGGACCCTTAAGACAAGAGAATGAAAATTGTCGGGTTAACCCTGCCTGAAGTGAAAAGATCAAAGATGAGGAGATCTCTTCTGCTATGGACTCTTTTCTCACAATGAATAATGGATGACGACTGGAGAACAAAATTTGTAGCTTTGAAGTACCTACTTTCATAACATATGGCTTTTGAATTTCAAGCTGCAAGAGGATTCTTATTTTACATGAAAATAACCCGGGTATTTACTTCTGAAGTTTTTATCACACAAGACTAGTCTAAAAGCAGCATGAAAAGAAAGAATTATGGAGGTCACGGAAATCATTGAAACATTAATTTGGCTTTCCTCCTATTGCAGAAACTTTAAAAGTTCCAGTCATTTCTCCTTTTGTTTTTTTTTTAATTTATGAGTGTTATACATCTTCATTTAAACTTTTTTACAGTTAGTGCTTGTCCGATCGTTGGTGTCTCCACATGATAACTGTGAGGTGCAGGGTGTTTCTGAGCCGTGGGCTCTGACCTTCTCTCCGCCTTCACCTATCTCTAGTTTTGTGCAGCACCCCGATACTCTGCATCCGGAACTGAAAAGCTAAATTTGTTTGGAAATAAACACAATCTTAACCTCTTATTACCCCAAAATAGGGCAAGAATGCTTCCAAGAAATTTAGCTAAAATTCCCTGTTCCCTTCCTTCTTTCATCTACAAGGCGAAAGATCCACAGCTTCTTTTTTGTCAGAGATCTGAGATACTCTTTTTTCTCAGCTGATGATCTTACTCTTTCTTTCTACAGAAAATGACAGTCATTCGGGGAAACACTTTACATGGTCGCTCAAAGTCAATCTAAAAGCTTTCTTCTTGAAGAGTTGCATGTGAGTTTCTCTGCCCAGTTAACAATTAAAATGTAAGAAATGTTCATGTTCATCTATAATTCCAAAGTCTTTCTGTCCCTTGTACCTCTCCTATTCAAACGTTATTTTATTTACTTGATACTGCATCACTGCTATACATATAAAATATTCTCGAATGCTATTTCCCATCCTAAAACAAAATATTCCTTTAATCTTATTTTTCACTCCACAAGCAAAGCTGTATCTGCTAAAATATTTGATACAACTCCTATGGGGGGCAAAATCTCTGTCTTCTGTCTCCAACTGACTGTTTTTTTAAAATCAACTTCGGAGCAAATTTCAAATATTTTATTATCTTTCTTTCAGTTTGGGGTCTATTTGAGATCAGCAACGAGCATATATAACCACCAATTCTTAGTCATTTGGTTGCTTTAATAGCACCATATGACACAAATCAATTGCCCCTTATTTCTTTAGATTCCAGAGTATCAGTTTCTAAAGTTTGAAACCTTCTCTATTTTCTTTCAGCTATGTGGATTGTTTCTTCTCAGATTGTGTTGCAGAATCTATTAATGAAAATTTACTATGCTACTTATAAAAATGAAAAGGAAGATGACAATTAAAAGCATTGATATTAACAAGAGATCATGCTGACTTCTATAGTTAAAGAACAGAGTGAGTGGAACAGGAGAAGGAAAATTCTTAAGAGGAGGAATCAAGAATTATGGTAGTCTTGGGCACAATGGTTTACACCTGTAATCCAGGTACTTGGAAAGCCGAGGCAGGAACATTACAAATTTCAGTGCAACTTGACCAACTGAGGAAGATGATGTTTCAAAACTTAAAAAAAAAATTAATTAATAAATAAATAAATAATAGGAAGAAAAAGGCCTAAGGATATAGCTCTGCTGGGTCTGGCCCCCAGTGCCACAACCATAACCAAAATATTAGAAGGATTCTTATATGCTAGTTGAGGTAGATTCTTGCTCAAACTAACTTGAAATTTGACACGAAGGCTGAAGTCAGGGAAACATAAGGTCCTGGAAGCTCAATCAACAACCAATGGAGACTGAGTAAGATTTGATCAAGAAAGGTCTTCACCAATTCTACTTAACTTTATCACTCAATTTTAACCTGGCCCATGATTTAGACTTTGACCCTTTCTCTTGTGCATATATAATCCGAGCCCCTACTGTGGCTGTCAGTACTAACTAAATCCAGCTAACTTCATTGTTTAAACTTCTAACCTGAATATTTTTCCTAAATTTTAGATGTATTTCCGACTAGCTACTAGATACATGTTTGAATTTTTATTAGAATTTATTTGTAAATATTCCCAATAACTTACCCCAGATATTGTTCCACAAAATGGCATCTTGTTCTTGTGTTTTAATCCCAAAAATCATAATACATGTTCTCTTTCATATGTCTATTTATTTTTTTTCTGCCATCTATTTTAATAAGACTTTATTACATTCTCTCAAAAAAGATCTGAAATTTAATCACATCCAATTACATAGTCTGGGTTCATAATATCATCATTTCCTGTCTTCATTCTTAGCCATCCACAAAATCTCCCTCTTTCCACATTTGTCTGCAGCAGCCAGAGTATTGGATTTATTTATTTGCTTGCTTACTTATCTGGTTATTTATTTATTTTGAAGCAGAGTCTTGTCACAGTGGTCAGGTTTGTCCTGGAATTGTGCTCTCTTCCCAGTCTCCCTATTACCTGAGATTATAGGCATATGTCACAACACAAGGACAGAGCATAATAATCATTTTAAATTGCCAATCGTATAACCTCATTACTTTGGATAATGCTGTCTGATGACCTTGCATTTTATAAGTATGGAATAATAACTTACTATCATAACCTTTACAACATTAACTGATCTGTCCTCAGACTTTTTTTATAACCTTAATGTACTCATCTGCTTTGGTTCATTACAGTGGAATATCTGAGGTAGCTAATTGAAAAAGTATTTTTTTAGCTCACACATTTCCAGATTCAAAGTTAAAATTAGGTGATCCCACTGATTTTCCCCTTAGTAAAGAGGGAGGATTGGTGGCACACTTTGGGAAGGCTTAATGTGTTTGGAAAAGCACCTATCACCAAACAGGATGAGAAAGAGACAGAGAGAGGGAAAGGTGGGGCGAAGGGGAGGGAGGGTGGAAAGGAGAGAGGAAGAAAGAAAATAAAAGAGAAGGGAAGGGAAAGGAAGGGAAGGGAAGGGAAGAAAAAGGAAAGAGGGTGGGAGAGGGAAGGGAGAGGGAAAGGAAAAGGCAGAGAGAGAGACAGAGGGAAACAGAGAGGAAAAAGGAAAAGGAGATGGAAAGGGAAGGGTGGGAGGCAGAGGGAGGGAAGAGGAAGGAAGGGGAGGGAAGAAGGGAGAGCTAATATCCCAGTTCCTTCTCCTGACCTGTCCATGATGACCTAAAGCACTCCAACCAGGTCACTCTTCCCCCAGTTACCATTAACACACAGCCCTGACAACCTGGTGGCCAGGACTTTAATTAGAATGGGGCACTGGGAACCGCTCCGCACATACTCAGATTAAAGCACGCAGCTCTGTGGGAGTCCTCTCCGTTCTCTACGGCACTCCAGCTACACGCCTGGTGAGCTTAGAGAAATCCGTGCATAGTCTCACGTCTGTTTCTGTGCCCCGCGTTTTCTTATTCAAATTATTTAGCGTCAATCTTAGATAGGACTCATTTTCTCACTTAAATCACTTCTTGGCTCAGACATAGATTTATTCAGAGGTCTTCCTCAAGTTCCCTAAATAGAGAGATCTGCAGTCTGCTGAATAAGTACATTGGCACTTGATTCTGACTTCTATTCTTCATTATACTTAACACCTATTAACATGGACTACATTCATTCAATATTATCTCCCTGCTAGGATATAAATTAAGTTAGAAGAGGAATCTTGACATTTTCCCACTTCAAAACTTCCATGGTAAGTATTAAATATCTATTTATTGAATTAATAAAATATATAGATCATTCATCTCAGTTTAAAATGCTCCATTTTGGAAATATGAAGCACTAGAATAAAACTATGAACAATGATATATAAGTAATTTCATTAAAATTGGAGAAGGAACACAGATATAAAGCTAAGTCTAATTTTATTAACTGAAAAAATGTAAACAAAAAACTAAAATTTTAAATGTGCCCATGGTTTAAAATGAATTAATTTTCTAACTAATATGATATATATTATAGATCTTTATAAATATATATATATCCTTTTATTTCTATCACTACTAAGGCTTGTAAATATTAAGTGATATAATATATATTTCTGTAAACAGAGTGTATATTGGAAATCTAGTATTAGTGTCAATCATGGTCTGTCTCCTAAATTACTCCATCTGAAAAATATCAGATTGGAATTTACCCATAGTAAAGGGAAAAGCCTACAGACTTGAAGATGAAGTCTGATGTAAAATATAAATACTTTTAATAATTGTCTCAAAGTAACACAACTTTTAAACAGTGAAACACTAGAGTTCTAACAGCTGATCTCATACAATGCAGAACATTGCTAGGTAGTTGGAGTATTTAACTAAAAATAGTGAGAAGGAATTCCGAGATACAACATAATGTTACAGATAATGATTTGCTTTCCTTTTATGAAGATCTGAAAAATAGAAAAGGAAATGCAGTGCTGATAAGCTAACCATACAGTGGAGTAGCTAGAGATCAGTTAGAAATGAAAGAACTGTGACTGTCGCACAGTTACGAAGAATAAACTGAGATCTCTGTTCTGAAATAACCATAACTGGGACGTATGAATTAGTCAAAGAAGAGGTGAGTCACGAAGAGATGCAACAAAGAAACACTGAGGAAATTCAACCCAGGTGAATGGTTCTCATTGGGAGCCATGATAAAGAAGAAAGAGGTCATTCCGATGGGATATTGGAAAAGATTCCACACCTTAGTGATCTGATAAGGATAAGCAGTCATAGAAAAATCACCATGGCAAACATCACAGCTGACTGAAAACTTTAGAGTAGAACTGAAGTTCAGGAAGGGAATTGATTATCATAGCTTTATAGTGATGTGATTATTTCCATTGTGACAATGACAGTAAGAGGAAAAATGTGGCCAAATGGACAAAAAAAAAAAAAATCATTGACTAGAAGTACAGCTAGGATACTGCATACACATCAGCTTTGTCGCAGCTGTATACAATACTTACGTCAGTACGTGGATATATGCTGTCACAGGAAAGAAAGCAGACTCTAGTTTTGTGGTGTGTGTATACATTGTAGCAGAAAGAGCCCAGCTCCAAAAAAGACTCACCAAGTCCTTAGTTCCAGCAAGAGGACCAAGAAGCATGCAGCATATGCGACCAGAGTGAATCTGGTGAATCAGATTTTGCTGTCCTCCTCCTGGAAAAGCACGGAGGTAAAGAAAACCCTGGTAAAAAAGTTAAGAAACCTACCTGAATCATGTGTTTTCACTGGGGCCAAGAGTTTAATTTTCTTACTTGTACTATGTTATAGTGTTTGAAGAAAATATTTTCGCTTTGCAAGTTTGTGCTATCAGCCAATATATTCAAAATAATTCATCCATTAATAGGAAATTAATTAATATATTCTTTGTGGGCCTATAATTTATTTTCAGATAAAAAGTACAAGAGAATATTGAATAAGTATTTAAAAAGAATGAAGGGAAATAAAATACTACCTTACTATAATGATGCTATGTTTAACAACAAAATACCATTTAGATTTGATCACAGACAATATGATTAAAACTGAAATGTACATAAGGTTAGACTTTATTACACGAAGGAAAACCATAACTGTTCTACAGCAAAAAATTACTTAAAATTTTCAGTTTCTCCAAAATCTTTTATACAAAACTAAGAAATTGCATTTTAATTTTTAAAGACATATATGAAAGTTGAAAAGCTATCCAGTGGTTATAATATTTTCCAAGAAACAAAATAGACTAAATGTAAATTTCAAATCACTTTTAAAAACTAGTCATTGTATTAGCTTTAATTTACCTGGCTTTATAACATATGATATCATAATCAGGCAAAAAATTTCCTGCAGCGTATTTTTGCTCTAAGTCACCAATATATGAATAAAAATTAGTAATGAGGAAACTGCCTTGCATCTAAATGTTATGAAAAAAATTAAACATTCATCTGTATAATTAGTTTAAAAATTATGTCTCTTTTTATAACTATTCTGTTTCTATCGTCATAGAAATTTGAAATAAAATGATCTTGAGATTATGTATTCAGTAGTATAATAATCAGCCATCTACCTACCTTCTTTGAAAATTCTGATTACTTTTCATTAAGTAGGTAGATGTTAATTTCTGCAAGATCCTATACTTATATGAATTTACTGGCAATATTGCCTATAAGAGGTATGAAATTGTAGTTTTCTTATAAATTATTAGTGCCTTTAAGAAAACACAAATACTATGATTTAGTGTATATTGAATGGTGCATATCATTCATGTTAAATAGCACACAAATTGATTTCAAGAAAATATTAATCTAAATTTAATATGAAATTCATGCTTTAGGAAACTTAGAAGTTTCATTTTATAAACTTATCAGTTAGAGCTCTTCCCTTCCTCCTAAGAGAATAAATAAAACTATAATTTCACTGCTACCTCAGAAGTGTGTCTCAATGTTGCCTTCCAGCACTCCTGCCTGATGTTGCTAATCATATTTAATATTGTAAATTATGAGGTTGAACTGATAATACAATAGGTCATGATAATTTTACTCAGTGCCTTTAATTATACAAAATGTCACACTCTGAAATGCACACTCTGAAATGACTTTATTAATATATGATTATGTTAAAATTATTTTAAG
>PVJX010020155.1:0-33775 GCA_004027295.1 Dolichotis patagonum | reverse complement strand
GATGGTCTGTGTCGAGAAGTCTGCCGTGATTTTGATGGGTTTTCCTTTATAGGTGATCTGTTTCTTTTCTCTGATGGCTTTTAATATTCTGTTCTTATATTGAATTTCTGGGATCTTGATTATTATGTGTCTAGGTGTAGCTCTGTTTTGGTTGTAGGTGGCTGGAGTTCTGTATGCTTCATACATCTGCATATCATTTTCTTTTTCTATGTTTTGGAAGTTTTCCTTAATAATTTCTGTGAATAGCCTTTGCAATTCCTCTGTTTTGACTCCTGCTTCTTCATTCACATGCTTTATTCTTAAGTTATAGATCCTCTTGTTGTCCTCTAGCCTTCCAATTGTTACTGCCTTTTCCCTTATTATTTTTAAGAGATCTTCCCTTTCATGATCACACATTGCAAGCCTGTGTTCAATTTTTGATAGTCTATCTTTGGTTTCTTTCAAGCAGTTTTGCCAGCTTTCTATGAAGTCTTTAGTTTCCTGATAATCTCTTTGAATCTGCTTCATGAATTCTAGGTTTGCTTTATATTCTTCAGTGAACATTTCTCTCCTTTGTGTTCCTCCATTCTTCTGTCTGTGTCTTCTTGAGAGGTACCCAGCCTTTCTTTTATTAATCTACTTATCTCTTGTTTAATTTGGATTAATATTTCAGTTTTGATCTCGTTTATGAGGTCCCGAAGATATCTCTTTATGTCCGCTGACACTGTGTTTGATGTTGCATGTTTGCTGCCCTCAATCTCTTTTGTATTTACCTCTCCTGTATCAATACTCCCAGGGTCAGGGGCTGGGGTTTTTTTCTTATTTGTCTCTCTCATCATGTTTTTGGTTCCTTCCATACAAGTGTATAGTGCAATTCCCAGCCCCTTTTCTTGTTGGTTAAAGTTCCTCAAGAGCGCTCAGGCTAGGAGCTTCTGCCCTCTTCAGTTGGCTATCAGAGATTAAAGTTCAAGCAAGGGCAGTGTACGCTGGCTCCTCCCCTCCGGGGCAGTCAACCTTAGCAAGCCTTCACTGCATCAGTGTGTGCCGATCTCAGGGAATTAGTTTATAGTGACCCACTGGGTCCTAACCAGGGGCGCGGCCCAGTCCAAGCAGATCCCACCAATCTGCTCAGTGAGGGGAGCAACCAACTGAAGCCACTTCCTTATGGAGTTAGGGCTGTCCTGCCCAAATCCAACATGTCGTCCAGTTGGTTGCCCCTTTCCCGTGGGAGGGTCCTATTCCCATCACTCACCGCGTGTTGATGCCTGTCCCTGAGAACTGCTGGGGTCCCCGACCTCTGACCTCAGCGCGGCTGCAGTGAATTCACAGTGCCTCTGGGTCGGTCGCATGCAGGGCCAGTTCCATGTGAGCCGCGCGCAGGGCTATTCAGCTCCATGCTCGGAGCCACTCAAGCCAGTCGCATCGGTACAGTTCGGTGGGTCAGTTCAGTCTCAGGCAGGAATTCAGGCGGCTCGGCACCATACTTGTCAATCTTAGCTTCTCTAATGGTAGCCCCAGGACCTCATATTCAAGCAGTTTTTTTCACTTTAATTTCTTCCTGGGTTGAGAGAGTCCATCTCCCTCTGTTTGCATCTCTCTGGGGTGTTCTGTTCTGGCATTTGAGCTGTCTGTCTCAGAGAGGGTCCCTCTCCTGCTACCTACCGGTCCACCATATTTGGAAAACTCTGGGTCTTAATTTCTTTATCTATAAATCAAATAACAAGATCCTCCTGGGTGTTCCAAGACATCTCTAATACATAGCCAATTACTTCTGCTCCTAATCCTCCTGTTACAGAGTTCTCACCACCTCATGAGCAGTCTTTTTCTCTGGGCAGGGGTAATGGTCAATAAAGTGTCACTCAGTTGAGCCCAAATTCACCTGCCTGCACTCCTAGGCTGGCTTTGTTCTCTGAGCCCATGCATTCCGTGTATACTCGGTAGCCTATGGGCTGGGGCTAGTGTAGAAGTAAAAGCATTTCAAAGCCTTTTTTCCCCTCCTTTCCTTCCTTGGTGCTTATTAAGAACAGACCTTCTGCTAAGCATGTGGCTATGGCCATAAGAGAAGTTGGTTGCAGGGTCTGGACAAATGCCAGGCCCCTTAAATGCCATGCCAGACCCTCTAACTCCCTGCTGTGGGAAGGGATGCTGAGGCAGGTGGCCTTCCGCAAATGCACTGTGGTATTTTATGCCCCAGGCAGAGTCCTGGTTGCTTCATACTGAGATAACCAGAGGCGGGGCCAACTTCCAGCCTGGGTCTGGATCAGTATTCCACCAAGTCTTCACTAGAGCCAAACTGAAGCCTCCTTTCTCTTCCCCATTTACCATTCAAATGAGTAGATTAAAATACACATTCAAATGTACAGGTTATTTTAAATAGGTACTTGAGTAGTCAGGTCTGCCTGGGTCCTGTCTACATCTTCCCCAGTACTTAGTATAGTACTTTGCTCTCCTTCATTCATTCTATTCATTCAAAATGTTCTTGACAAGGACTCACTGAGTGCTCTCTCTGTTGTGAGGTGAAACTTTTAAAAATTGGTTTTTTAAAATGTGCTATGGTATTGGGGAATGAACCCAGGGTCTTCATAATGAGCTACATCCCTACCCCTTTTTATTTTGAGACAGAGTCGCACTAAGTCATTTAAATTGCCCAGTCTGGGTTTGAATTTTCAATCCTCCTGCCTCAGCCTCTCAGAAGGCTGTGATTACAGAGGTGTGTCACCATGTCTAGTTTAGGGTCAGATTTAAAAGCAAACATTTTGTCAATCTAAAATTCTCTTGGAAACCAGGCATGGTAGTGCACACCTATAATCCTCCTGCAGGAGGATTCTTGTGAGTTCAAGGCCAGCCTGTGCTACAAAGTGAGTTCAAAGCCAGCCTGAGCTACATAGTGAAACCCTGTCTCAAAAACAAAACAAAACAACAAAAATCCCTTGGAGCCTGTTTCCCCTCCTGCAACATAGGAGTGTTATCTATTCCCTGCATTTTTTTGTTTGTTTTGTGTTGCTAGGGATGGAACCCAGGCTCTGACCTATGCAAGGCAGATACTCTTGTGCTGAGCTGTATCCTAGCCCACCCATTCCCTATCTTCAAAACAGGGATTGGAGAAAATGAACTGAAATAATGAGGAGAGGAAGAGTGTGGTGTGAATAGAATTCCCTCCTTTAAACCAAGCACAAGAAAGACTTATGTTGGATGAATTAATGATGCCGAAATAAATGCAACACCTCTCCCTTCCCATCTTGGTCCTTCTGCTTCATGTTAACTTCACAGACAGGCCAGCGGAGCCAGCCTTGTGGCCTGAGATAAGGTTTTGGCGCGTGTCTCCCCTATCACTCCCTCAGGTGGGTGTGGGGTTGTAGACGAGGCTGGCGCTGGAGGCAGGCTGCACGGAGAGGGATTCAGGATGGTCTTCGTGCGCTGCTGCCTGCACCTGTTGATCTTGTTGGTGGAGATAGCTTTCATTCTCATCTTCTTCTTTTTGACCTCCTATGATTCTTCTCTAAAGGATCAGAAGACGCTCTTGGAGGGCTATCAAGGTGAGAGTTCCCTGGGGACGTGGTCACAGCTACAAGGGGTGAGGGCAGGGGAGATCTGTGGCACCACTGTTCCTTTCCACAGAATTCCCACGGAAAGGAATTTCTCCTTCTTCCATAGCCTGCAGCAAGACCCAGCTGACAGTGTGGGCAGTCCTTTGGGAGAAGCCTGGGCATCACCTCTTCTGTGAAGCCTTCTTGAATTTGTCAGTGCTGGGCAAGAGTACTTCTCCCCTGTGTTCCCCAAATTCCCTGTGCCAAGTTGGTCTTATTAATCTTTTGCTCCTCTGCTTCTCCTCCCGCTTCTCTCTCTCTCTTTAGTTGCAAATCATTTCCCTTTGGGGGTTTCTCTTGCTCTTTTCTGTACTCCGTTGCCCATTCTCCACTGCCTTCTTTTCACTCAGGAGTCTACATTCTATCTGCAAATCTGAACCAGGAGGAATGGCTACCGGGGAGTAGAGAAGGGTGGTTATGTTATAAGCAGCTAAAAAAAAGTCTCCAGACTGTGAGGAGAACTACAGTGAGACAGATATTCACAGTGGTACAACTTAGCTTTTTAAAAAACTGAGATGTGTCCCAACTATCTCAGTGCATTGATCAGTTGTTGAGATAGTGGATAGGTCTCCTTAGAGGATATCCATAAAGTGAAGGTGGAGCGTTATCCTGACTGAGTGCTGGCTTGTTCCTCAGTGATGTGGACTGACTAGTTAACTGGATGCAAAGAGAAGAAAGACATCCAGGAACCCCTGCAGAGGTCCCTAGGACAGACATGATAGAGAGAGGGAATCCTACACCTACCTCTTAATGAGCTGGCTCTCAGGGCCAGACGAGCAAGCTCTGGATACCATTTTAATGCATTTCCATTTACTTTAATTCTTTTTAATACAAAACAGTATTCATTCCAATTCAATGCATTCATTCATTCCTCCTCTCAGTCATGTCTTACATCCACTGCAGGGTCCAGGACATGAAGATTAGAGCTGACGATTATTTTGAGCACTTACTCTAATCTCACAACAACCCTCACAACACCACCATGAGACTTGGTGTATTAGCGCCTCTGTTTTTCACATCAGGAAACTAGCAATTTGCCCAAAGTCACTCAGCTAGCAATAGGAGAGCCAGTTTCAACTTAGACATCGTGGTTTTCCTTTCCATGCTTCATAGCCTCTTTTCATAGCAAATTTGAGTTACTTGTCACATAACCAGTGAGTATAGGAACCACTGATTCAAGTCTACAGATTGGCACCAAAGCCTGTGTTCTTCACCCTGTACCATGCTGCTTAAATAGTCTCCTCAGAAACCCACTTTGGAAGGAAGCCCAGAAGTGGGCTTACAACCCAGGCAAGGAAGACAATGGTGTCAGGGAGGGCTTCTGGAGGGAGGCGAGTGTCCAGCCAAGTCTGGAAGGCTCGGTAGGAGGTGGGAAAGGAGCAAGAACCCAGAAGGAGCCCTTATGTGTATACACACATGGGGTGGACTGGGTCACAGTTCAACCACGCAGTGTGACTAGAACCTAAAGAGGGAAGCAGGTGGTGGTGAACCCATAAGGTTGAGAAAGAAGTTTGACCCTTGCTCTGCTGACCTGGCAGGAAGCAGGAATAGAATGAGTTTGAATTTGAGCTACAGAAAAAAACCACTCCAGGATAATGGAGGGCGTGGGACAGGGTCATTCATGGCTTGGGGCCTGACACCGGCATGGAGGTTGCCTTATAGTATCAATCAGAAGACTTTAACTGCTGATTGTGAGTGCCATTTTTGGAGCATGCTTTATGTTTCTATGTTAATCTCAAATTCTACCGCATTAATACCTTTCGTACGTTAATCTGGGTGTCACCAGTACAGGATGTGCCTGTAGTTCAAGTACCTTGGGAGGCTAAGGCAGAAGCGCCCCTAATCCCAGAAGTTCAGGGCCAGCCTGGGCAACCTAGTGAGACCTCACCTCAAAAACAGAACAAAATAACTCAGTAGTTTTATACATATAAATTTAAAAATTTAAAGGAGATCAAAACGAAATATTTTCAAGCTACTAATCATGATGGTGTCAATCAACCTCCAGTGGGCTCCACTGTTCCCATTGATGATAGTGGATGCAAATCCATTCCTCAGCATCTTTTTGATTATTTCAAATTGCCTTGGTTGATTTCTGGTCAGGTCTGATTGGACTGACATTTTTTAACCTGGATTGTGACTGACAAAGGGTTTGTACAGAAGAAATATGGCTCTCTCTTCTTCCTGCTTTCATTTGACTACCATTATTGTTCTGCTTCCAATCTGTATTTCTTTAAAGCAATTGTTTAAGCTCTTTGTCTATTTTGTGAAGGTCAGTTAAGTCAAACTGAGATCACTTAATCTGTCAATCCATTTAATCCAACCCAGCCCATGTATATGACAGTAAATTATTCAAGAAGACATTTTGAAGACAATCAGGAAATTTGAATATAGTATGAGCATCATGTGATATACAGGAATGGTTGCTAATTTTGTTAGGCATGATGCAATCATAGTGGCTTTTTAAAGACTCTGTCAGTTACAGAAGCATATTGAAATTGCTCTATATCAAAGAGCTTTGCTTTGTACCACAGGAAAATAAAAAGTAGAGAAAGATAATAAAAACAAGATTGGTTCCATAGTAGAAATGGGTACATGGGGTCACTGTGGTATTTTTTCTACATTTAAAGTTTCCCATAGTAGTCATATTTTAAAAAAAACCCTTGCTATTCATTGCTACATGATAAATATGAAGAAACAGTGATCCAATATCCCCCTACCACGCCCCAGAGGCTTTCCAAAATGAAGAACCTTGAGACTGGCATTCTGAACAAGTGCAGGGAGGCTTCTGGGTAGATTTGGTTTTGTTTTTTTTTTTTTGGTACCAGGGATCAAACTCACAACCTTGCGCTTGCCAGGCAGGTGCTTAAGCCACTGAGCTAAATCCCTGGGCCATTCTGGGTAGATTTGAATATCAAATAATTCCAGAGTTGCAGATGTCATATGCACCTTTAGCATAGCCTGGCTCTGTAATTCCCAAAATGTGGTCCCCAGACCAGTTTCCTCTGCATCCCCAGGGAAATTATGGAGACTTACTGGAAATGCAGTTTAGGGTTAGGGTTATGATTACTGGGACTTACTGGAAATTTCTGGCCTACTGATCAGAAATTCTGGAGATACAGTCCAGTAATGTGTGCTTTAAAGAGCCCTCTGAGTGATTTTTTCTTTTTCTTTTTTCTTTTTATTTTTTATTTATTTATTTTTTTTGACAGAGTCTCCCTCTGTAGTCCAGGCTGGGCTCAAACTCATGGTGACCCTCTTGCCTCAGCCTCCCAAATTCTGGGACTACAGGCATGTGCTACCATGCCCAGCCCTCTGAGTGATTCTAATGGACTCAAAAGTGTGAGAACTGCTGGTGCCAGATTGTTTGGCTATAAATCAAGGTCCTGCGTTATAGACAGCACCTGATGCTGGCTGTACTCAGAAGCAGGGAGAAGGGATACAAGAAGACAAAAGAATGTGGGGTGTGGTGGCACACGCCGGTAGTACCAGCACGTGGGAGGCTGAGTCAGAAGGATCGCCATGAGTTTGAGGTCAGCTTGGACAACATAAGTGAGTTCAAGGCCAGCCTGTACTACATAGTGAGACTGTCTCAAAAAAAGAAAAAAAAATTCTAAGGGATGTGTAAATACCCCAAACCTCCCACATGTTAACTTTGGGCTGCCCCTTTGGGAAATGAAATCTTTTTTCTCTTCCCAGGGTGCTTCTGGGTGAGAATAATCAGGGAGGCAGGCAGAATGGGGGCTCCCTGGATGGTCTCTAGGCTGGAGAGGTCCTGCTGGTATGCAGTGGGTAGGGGCCTAGCCCAAGGCCTGGGCTTCAGAGATGAAGCTGGTGCTCAAATTGCTGACGGCAGGGGTGCTGCCAGAGTGGGTGGGGCAGATCTGCAAGCAGCAGACCAGAGGGGGTAACTGATCCTGTGGATAGATGTGAAGGACTGAAAAGCAGTTATCCAAATGAGCTCTTTGCCAGTGAACATCAGGCCTGGACAGGAAACTGTGTTGCCCAAAGTCACAGCTCCATGCGTAGCAGGTCTAGCAGGCAGTAGTTATTGACCCCATGCACTCAAGGCTGGGCAAAGTGATTCATCCAAGCCAGCAATGCCCACAGCAATCCTCTGAGCAGATGCCATGTTTCACACCTACTCTACAGATCAGAAAGCTAGGAAAACAAGGTACAGCCAGGCTCTGAAGCTTGACACCCTGACTCAGAGGCCCGCACTCCCCTGTTGCAATAGATATGCTACATGGCATAGTGGTTAAGCCCAGATAATCAGTTCCAATTGTCCTGCCACGATTTGCCAGCTGTGTGACCTGAGTAAGCACAGCAGCTCTCTATGCCCCCGTTCTCTGTGTATAAAATGGGGACAGTAGATGCACCTAGCACACAGGCTGTGTGGAGACAGGATGTGAGTAGAGGTGCCCTCTGAGCACTTGCTGTTCCCGGGATGCTAATGATGGCTTCCTCTCACTGCTGCGCTCCCATGTTAGACCTTCTGTCTCTAAGGCCTTTCACATACTTCCCCCAAAGTCCTGACTTAAACTGTAAAGCTCCTGTCTGGGCCCAGGCCCTAGGGGCCTCTGCAGCACCTGCACTCCTTATCGCTCCCGAACACCTTCCGGGCCACTTGCTTATCAGACTGCGGACCGGCAGCCCATGTGGTTGCAGAACAGTAGGGGAGGCTGACGCCCAGGGAACAAGATGTGAGAAGAAGGCATCTGGGCCTGGGAGCCCCAGGAGGCTGGCACAGGAAGTAAGAGGATGCAATGAGCAGGAAAAGAGGAGTCCTGAAACCAAACATTACTGAACAGTTGGGGTGCGTGGGTTCAGTCAACAACTCCTGGAAACTGCTGTCCTAATGGCATCTTCTTAGGTGGGGTGTCGTTCCTGCCTCACAGATGCCATGAGGCCTTGGGAAGATGGTGGGTGAGCTCTGACACCCAGCATCTGGGAGCAGCTGGGCTGACAGAGGACTCCCTTACACTCTGCGTCATCTTCTGACTTTTTAACCGTCAGAGCCACCTCTGCCCTCATCACTCTTCCCTCCCCAACCCTCTCTTCCCTTTCCTCAAAATATTCCAGAGCTCTAAGGACCCAGAGAACATGAAGCCCAACTCCTGTGGTTTCCAGAGAAGGAAACCAAAGAGAGGGCAAGAGACTTTGCTGAGGTCTTTAGTACAATGAGCGAAAGCAAGAGCCAGACATGTTGGCACATGCCTATGATCCCAGCACTCGGGAAACTGAAGCAGGAGAATTGCCACAAGTTTGAGGCCAGCTAGGGCTATCTAACAAACAAAAATTCCCCAAAAACAAAACAAAACAAAAAAGCTAGAGATGCTTGGCCTGGTAGAAGGGTGCTGCATCAGCTCAGTGTTGGTTTCCACTGCAGGTGTTGTATGGAACACCTTGAGGAAGGCATGGACTCTCTCTGGTCTTCTTTGGTAAAATGGGAGGAAAATGAAGAACTCTCCCTACCCATGGAATCTTCAGTATGTCTGGACCCTGTGCATGCAACATTGCTACAAAAGAGCAGATGAGTTTTTATTTAACTGGAGTGTCCCACAAGCAGTTAAATACGAATATCTTAACTGGGATGTGTAGTTTCCAGTTGGCCACAGGCCTCACCACTCCCAAATGAGAACTGCATTTTTGTGTCCACCTTTTCTGCTTGGCTTCTGGAGGCATCTGAACAATCCCAAGAGGAACCCCTCTGCAGGGGGCCCTGCCACCTCCACTGGCAAGAGGCGGCAAGCAGGGAATGGTCCCTGCACCTCCCCACCACCAGGGGAGAAGGTGCAAAGAGCAAATCCTCCCTGATCCCCGCTTCACACCCACTCCCCAAGTCCTCAGATCACACGACAGGGAGGTGTGTGTGCTTGTTCCTCGGGAGCCTCCTCCTACCTCCCAGTGTTGTCAGGTTGACCGGGGAACAGTAACATTCACCTGAGTCCTGTGTGCCAGGTGCTGGGTATATGTATTCTTCGTGGACATGACTTTGAGGGACCGTGTTAATCAAGGAGTTTTCTGTGACTCTGGAGTGTTTCAGTAATAAGAGCTTTCTCACTGTTTTTAGGCAAGCTGGGCTTGGAGACCAGAGGCAGGTGAATTCATGTAGAGGTGGTTATCATGATGATGATGATGGATAGTGTTTTACTGAATGTTCTTCATGTGCTGAGCCCCGCACCAAACACTTGAACAAAACAGTACTTTTGTCAGCTCTCCCAGCAGTCTCTGGTTAATTGCCCCTATTTAGCTGATGAGAGAAGTAAAAAATATACCAAGGCTACGAGGTGGATACATGTAAATGGATGATCTTAAAGGTAAAAAATGGCCAACTGTCAGCAATTTAACAAAGTTTAACCTAGAAGGAAATTACAGAACTGTGATCAGACAGAACTGTCTGAACCTGACACCCATGTTTTAAAAAGAAATGTTTATTATGTATGTATTGCTTGCAAGAAATTTAAACACCAAAAAGGAAGTGAAAAATCTCCCAAATCCAGAGACAATATCTATGAGAAGAAAAAAAAAATCCTTCAAGACATCTCTTGGGCATTCACACACGTGTGAATATAATTGGTGTTTCTTGATAAAGTGACCTTTATTCTGTGTTGGATGCGCATTGTACCATTTGACTCTGGCAACCTGATGAGGGGGTATGATTATTTTTCCCATCCAACACAGACAAACAGGAACAGGGCAGAGAGGGGGAGAGTGTGGAAGCTAAAGCCCCAGGCGCCACAAGACTGTATAAGTTAAAATCCTGGCTGTAGCCATGCATGGTGGCACATGCCTATAATCTCAGTACTCTGGGAGACTAAGAAGGAGGATCACAAGTTCTAAACCAGCCTGGGCAATTTAGCAACTTAGCACAACCTTATCTCAAAACAAAATTGAAAAGAAAAAAGGCCAGAGGTATGGCCACAGTAACTACCTGCTGCACATAGGAAAATCCTGGCTCTACCAACTAGGCCAAGTTACTAATTCCTTTATGCCTTAGTTTCCACATCTGTAAAATGGTGATGGTAACTGAACCTGCCTCAAAGGGTGGTGGTGAGGACATAAGAAGATGGTCTGGGTAAAGTGATTAAAACAGCACACGCAAAACACTTAATAAAGTGAGGCTGTTAAAGCTCAGAGAGGTTGAATATTAGATCACGACCACGCCACTAGTGCCCTAATCTGAATCCATGTTTGTTCATTAGTGAGCACAGGCTGCTAACTATTTCTCGAAACTGAGGAGTCAAACCAGAGTAGTGCTCCTCTTTCCCTTCTGCTGGGCTCTCCCTGCCATCATGTATGACTTTTCCACTCACCTGCCTCAGCAGTCCCTGCTCAGGTTCTGAGGCCAGGAAAAGCAAGGGCAACCCAGGTGACCCTGGTGTGTTTTGCTGGTCCACCAGGTCCCTCACAACAAGTGGTAAAGGCAAAAGCTGTTTTCTTGGGCTGGGGATTTAGCTCAGTGGTTTAAGCGCCTGCCTGGCAAGCGTGAGATCGTGAGTTTGATCCCTGGTACCAAAAAAAAAAAAAAAAAAAAAAAAAAGCTGTTTTCTGCCAAAAGGAGCTCTAGGCCTGCCTTTGCCTCCTCTTTTTCTCTGTGACCTGGGCCAAGTCACTTAGCTGGTATGGCTTTATTTTCTTCATAGCATGACCAGGGGTTGAACCTGATCACAGCAATTACCCCTCCTGAGTGTTGGCTACGTGTTAAACAGAGATCCCAATGCCCTACATGGCACTGTGCTTATTAACATTAATAATTGCTGCATTTTTCTGAGCGCTCACAATGGGCCAGGCCTTGCCTGAAGTGCTTAGGAAGCGTTAGCTCACCTAATTCTACCTGAGCCCTCTGGTATGGATGTGTTATCCTCAGTGACCAGAAGGAAAAAATAAGGCCCAAAGAGGCAAAATGACTTGACCAAGTACCTTAAATGTCCCTTTCAGCTGCCATTCTGTAAATTCTCATTTCATGTTCCCTGTCTCTTGTCTGCTTCTTCCTGTTCTTCGCCCTTCTTCCCTGAGCAGTCCTCCAGGATTTTACCATCATGGCGGCCCTTGGCTTTGGCTTCCTCACTTCATATTTGCGGAGACATTGCTGGAGCAGTGTGGCCTTCAATCTCTTCATGCTGGCCCTGGGCGTGCAGTGGGCAGTCTTGCTGGATGGCTTCCTGAGCCAACCCTTTCACCAGAAGGTGATCATCAACCTGTCCAGGTGACCAAGGGCAGCTGGGTTGCTTTCAGTCATTGAGGACATGGGGTCCATGAGGTTCTAAAAGAGTTGGAATTATCTTCCTCTCTTACTAGCACTGATGCCGTACAATATTCAAGACATACTTCTTCTAGATTATTCGTTATATGTCTAATAGCTAACACCTCAACTGGATGGTATCACAAGACCGTCAGGTCTACGACCCTCTCTAACTTCTTTCTTATTTTTAAATTATTATTATTTTGGTAAGGCTACACAATCAACATAGGTTTGTATAAAATTAAGAAAGAGCTGGGTGTGGTGGCTTATGTTTGTAATCCCAGCTACTCTGCAGGATGAGAGAGAGGATGTCAGTTTGAGGCCAGCCTAGGGAGCTTGGCAAGGACCTGTCTCAAAATAAAATACAAAGGGCTGGGGTGTAGCTTAGTAGCAGAGTGTTTCCCTAACATGTGTAAGGCCATGGGTTCAATTCCCAGTATGAAAGAGAGAGAGGGAGAGAGAGAGAGAAAGAGAGAGACGTACCCGTATCTCTTCAAAAAAAGATAGGGCTGTTCTGAGATGGTGTTGGAAGAGAACCAACCATCCAACCACACCTTCATCTCCTTTGCACTAGCTTTGATCCATTTAGATGCATTTATAGGTGACGCTACAAACTAGCAAAACTAAACCACAGCATGGTAGTAATGAGTGGGTATTGATTAGGAAGAAGTATGAAATAACCTGTGGGGTCAGTAAATGTTCCCTAGGCTAATCTGAGTGATGATATCTACATACTTTTAACAGTCATTAGCATTTGGTAGGAGGAACTAAGTAACATTTCCTCTTCAGAACTTTTACCCAATTTTGAGCTTCTGGCTGGACAATGGTAATCCCCAAAGCCTCTGGGGCACAGTCACTGAACAGCTCTGGGAGCCAGGCGCTGTGCTAGATACCTCATAGATATTTTAACTCTTCCAGGTAGGGGTCCACCCCCAAATATAGGTAAGGAAATGAAGGCTCAGAGAGGGTAGGCGCTTGGCCAAAGCCACACAGCTAAGTAGTGGAGATAACCTTTCCCACACACTCCAGAGTGGTCATGAAATGCACACAGACTCCACAGCTTCTCACTGGCCGGGGTCAAGGGAACTCCCCACATTTTTCCTTCTTAAAAGTTTTAGAGCTAAGCCTCAGAGGTATTGAATAATCCCTGGTATTCACCTAGGAAGTGGCGAAGGGGACTCGAGCAATTCTGACAGTTGTGGCCCTGGTTCGCTGTCCTGTGGCCTTGGCATAAGGTCGCATAAGCTGGCAGTCCGAGCAGGAGGCACAGCATGGCTGCTCCCTTGTGACATGCACAGGGACCTGTTGGCTTGTGACTCAGTCAAGGGGAATGAGAAGGCGCCATTGGCAGCCCTAGCAGCTCCCCTGCCCCACCCTGACCACTGGATCCTCCCAGCTGTGACCGCCCCCTCCCGACTACGGCTTTCCAGGTTTGAACAGTGAGTTCCCTCCAGGCTGGTGTGATAGGTAGCACCCAGGCCTCCTCTGTCCCAGGCTCACTCAAAACTCTGCCACCTGACCTGGCTCTGAATTGGCTCTGCCGTGAGACCCTGTCACAGGGCCAGGAACCGCTGATAGAGCTTTGTCCTTCTTTGTCTCCTCACGAAGGAAGAGTTTGGTAAATGATTATTGAAATAAAAACTGAAAGCCAAAGAAACTCTAAATGAATTTTATTTTATTTTTTTCCCAGGCTGGGGGATCAACAGAGGGCTTATGCATGCTACACCAATAAGGTACTACTGAGCTACCTCAGCCCTGAATGATAAATTTAAATTTTATTTTGAAAGGTTCTAGAAGACTCTGTCCAGACAAAGACAGTAATAATCAACTCCCTTGCACTTAATGTGTATTGACTTGTTTTGCCCTTACAACAGCTCCACAGATATTGCCCCACCTTATAGGCATGGAGGCACAGAGTGGTTAAGTAATTTGCCTGAGATCACACAGCCTGGAACGGACTGGGTCACACCTTCATCCCAGGCAGTCTGTGCTCCCGTCCACTGTACTTCACCGTCTCAACACCCGCTTGTCACCAACCATCCTCCGCGGCATGACATACCACTGTAACTCATACGCTTTAGAATTAAGCTTTTCTCTGTAAAACAAGCACTCACTTAAGAGACAGCCTGTGCGATGATGAACGGTGGAAATAACCCTTATTCTGAATAATTCCTGGTGCCTGTAAGGCCCGTGCCCACAGCCTCTGCCCTTTATGACCTTCCCCCGGAAGTCCTTGAGTCTTACGCAGGAACTGTGTTGCCAACAAACACCAGGGAAGCTGTGTCCGGACGTCAGCGCACAGGTGTGGGATCCAGGCCAGCGGGGTTCAGACCTCAGGTCTGTCATCAGCTGGCAGCAAGGTCATTACCCAAGCTGTCAATCTTTCTAGACTTAGTGTCCTCTTCTGCAGAAGGAGCTGAGGAAGGTTTCTCAGAGCGTCGGCGTGTAAAGGAGGTGCTATACTTACAAGCCCGTTGTACGTGGTTTTTATCATAGGCACTGTGGCTGTCACAGCAGCATTGTGACTTCCCAGATGCTCAAAGGAAAGTGGACTGTCCAGTTCAGTGCCACCTCCTCAGGGAAGTCGGATGAGTCCAGTTGGTACCGCTGGCTCATTCCAGGGAACCCCTCTAGCTTTAAGACAGCACAGACATACCTACTTAACAGGGTCATGGCAGAAAAGCCCTAGTTCCCCCGATGTCAGCCAAAAAGGGTTTTCTCAGCCAGGTGTGGTGGTGTACACCTGCCATCCCAGCACTCAAGAGGCTGAGGCAGCAGGGTCACTAGTTCAGAGCCAACCTGAGCTACATAGCAAGTTCAAAACCACTGTGGACTACATAGCGAGACTCTGCCTCAAAAGAAAAAAGAAAAATCTGGGGCTGGGGATTTAGCTCAGCGGCATAAGTGCCTGCCTTGCAAGCATGCAGTCTGGAGTTCGATTCCCGATACTGATAAAAATAAATAAATAAATAAATAAATAGTTTTCTCCTCCTGAATCCCCACCGTGAAAATGCTCATTTGTCAAGGGAAGGAAGGGACCAGTGACAGTGTTTGTGACGACAGCTTCTACTCATGATGGGCTCTTCATGCCTGTTTTGGTGCTAAATACACATATTCAGAGACTGTTCCCTTCATGCTCACCCACCATGAGATAAGTAGGCTTGCCAGGAGAAACAGGCACAGGGAGGTTAAATAGCTGCTCAGGTGGCAAAGCTGGGAAAGGAAGGCAGGCTGTACTTTTCCAAACCTGTCTCCTGCCAGCTCCGGGAGAGGGAGGGCAAGTGAGGCGCCCAGGACCGAGTGACCAGCAGGTGCAGAGCACCCTCTATTGAGCATCTGTGAGCAGTGAGGACAGCTAGGAAGGTCTGGGCAGTCCCAGGTGTCAGATCCCAGGAGACCCTAAGTCAGTGACATAGGTGTGAAAGCCTTGGAGTGGCCTCGGTAGGATGAGTGTGTGCAAAACTATCTCAGAGCACCAGCACCGACATCAGCTTGGTTGGGACAGGGTGAAGCCACTTGGGACTGCAGAGCAGCCCTCCTAAACGCAGAAACCCAGTCTTTTTGTCCTTTGTGCCTTCAGCAGAGCCAGGCAGAAGGTGTTGGTGGGAAGAGCAAATGAATGCATGAAAGGTGTCCTATCTCCTGGTCACCTGGCTCTCCTTCTCTCTGCTAGTATCCGGCTGGCCACCGTGAGTGCCATGTCAGTGCTGATCTCGGCGGGCTCCATCCTGGGGAGGGCCAACTTGGTGCAGCTGGCAGTCATGGCCCTGGTGGAGGTGACAACTTTTGGCGCCATGAGGTTACTCTGCAAGCAACTCTACAATGTGAGTTGTGGGGGACCTTGAGGGAGGACTTGGGGAAAGCAGGGTGAGAAGCAGGGAGGATGAGTTTCCACTGCTTCCTTCTGGTGAAGATTTGGGGTTAAAAAACAAAACAAAACAAAACAAAACAAAACACAGAGTCAGGCATGGTGATGCATGCCTATAATTCCAGCACTTGGGAGACTGAGGCAGGAGGATCATAGAGAGTTCAAGGCCAGCCTGAACTACATAGTGAGACTGTCGCAAAACAAAACAAAACAAAACAAAATAAAGACAGGCCCAAATGATGTTGGGAAAAGGTAGTCTATGCTGAATATTGACTTTAACGCCAAAATATGACCTTGTGAGACTGTGCATAGTCACAAGGTAGTTATGATAGTATAAAATGTATGAAAAGAATGAGTTTCCAGAGCCCCACTGGCTGTGGTACCAGTTGCTTAGGGAATCTTCTTTTAAACCGCTGTTGTGTCATTAGCGACCCCTGTCATCTTTAATGGAAGACACTATCAAGAAAGACTAAGTTTAGACGGGCTTGGTGGCACAACCCTGAGATTTCAGATTAATGTAGAAGGATTCCAGGTTTTAGCTCAACCTGGGGGGTTTAGTGAAATCCTGTCTCCAAATCACACAGCAGGACAGCAGCAGAGCCCGTGTGAGATCTCAGTGCCCCGCTCTGCTTTAGGAGAAAGATCCCTGGACTTGATGTCAAAGACTGAGGTTTGTATCCTAGCTCTGTCCCCAGCAGAGTCCCTGAGAGGGCAATGTAACTTCTTGGAGCTCCAGCCTTTCATCCGAGGTAACATTAGGACCTCATAGGGTTTGGGGAAGTAATCAATTAATTCGGTGAGATGATGCATACATTCAAAAAGAACAAGGCATGAGACCTCTGCTCTTACATGATATTCTATAGCAAGGACTTTGGATTTTACTATGAAAAATACAAGCATTGGGATTTTGAGCAGAGAAGAGATGTGATGTCATGTCACGTGATCTGCAGTTTTAAAAGCAACACATTGGCTGCTGGGGGAGGGGCAGGAAAGGGTGAAGTATTGGAGACCTGAGTGGACATTGCAATGAGCCAGACTTGGGTGGGATGTCATTTGGAGGTGGGAGGGAAGAGGCGGGGTTTTGTTTTGTTTTGTTTTGTTTTTTTGATAGTGGGAATCGAACTCACAACCTCTGTTTGCCAGGCAGGTGCTTGTACCACTGAGCTATATCCCCAGGCCCCTGGGTTCTGTATTCAGAAGGCAAAAATCAGCAGATTTGCCAATAGATTTCCCGTGGGGTATGGGAAAAAGAAAAAGGTTAAAGAAGACTTCAAGGTTTTGATGTGGGGCAACTAGATGGATGGTGGTACTACTTACTGAGATGGACTGTTTCGGGCTGAGAGGGACTTCAAAGTGTGGTTGGAAAATATAACGAACGTTAAAATTTTAAAAAATTCAGTGCCATTAATCACCCTCATCAAACACACCTATCCCATTGTTCTTGCACTTTCCCAGGTAGGTCTGGAAGTCCTTTATCATGTCTTTAGTTGCACTGTCGTGGCTGCCTCCATGTCCTGAATCAATTCAAAATGTGGACCTTTGGATATCATTTTAAACTTCGGGAAAGAGGCAGAAGTTGCATGGTGCCAGATCCAGTTAATAACGTGGATGAGGACACATTTATATTTGTCCTGGCCTACCTTTCTACTGGATGGCACCTGGTTAGCAGCATTCACCATATTTTTTTAATCACCCCTCCTAAAGACACTCAAAAACAATGAGATGAGTGTGTTCAAAATGGGGAGGGCATATTTTGAGGAGGAATTAATGACAATATATCTTTTACTGTAGTAATTTTTAAAAATGTATACTTTGATTGTATGTTTCAATCACACCTTATAGATCTGGGAAGAAAAGTCCGGGGGTCAGTTTTGAATGTGGAGTGTTTAGGGTCCTGATGTATACTGATTGACCACCACCTCAGTGGAGACACTAACTGGAATATGTCCAAGTCTGAGGCTTGGTGGAAAGGTAGGGCTGGGCTGTACAGCTGGGAGTTTTTCAGGTAAGGACAGTGTTTGAAGCCACGCGACTGGAGGTCACCCAGGGAGTAAATGTAAAGAGAGGTAGTGAAGAAGTCTGGACACCAAGATCTACAGCACTGCAAAATTTTAGATGAGGACAGGCAGAAGAACCAGCAAAGGTGCCTGAGGAGTGGCCAGGAGGAGGACAGGAAAGATGGCCAAGAGGAGGACAGCCAGGAAGGGCTGTGTCTCTGGAGGGCCCATACAGAGAGCACCTAAACTGGATCAGATGCTGCGGAAGGGTCACAAGCAAGATGCAGGCTGGGGAGCGCCCAGTAGATGTGGCAAACAGGAGGATGGGAACAAAGGCCTGACTCACAAGCGGGGAATGAGAGAGTAGAGACAGCGCTCAGGAGCCTGTCTTCCACGGATTTTGCACTAAAGGGGAGCAGAGAAATGGAGTAGAAGCTGGGGGATTTTGTTTGTTTTTAAGACAGATGATGCCTACTCACCAATTAGCATAATACAGTAAAAGGGGGAGTGAGCCTAACAACACACAAAGATGAATTACAAAAGCAAATCTTTGAATTAGAGAAGGGGAGGAAGTTTCTGGGCCCAGCGCCTTTGAGAGGGAGGGCAGAGGACCAGCGGTGGGTGTCACAGGTGACTTCTCTTGCAGGAAAAATTCTCCTTATTCTTTTGCGGTTTGTATTTTCTTGGAGAAATACAAGGCAAATTCAGGAGCCTTACTGAGGGGAGAGGAGGTGAGAGAAACGGAGAGCTGTAACAGCAGGGGAGAGTGAGCAGACCAGAGAGGCACAGCGGGCAACAGCCTGGGAGTGGGGTCTTCTGGGCTTGAGGTCATACAGATGCAGAGTGTACACCAGCACCCAGGAAGAAGCAGAGGGGTGAATGTGCCCAGCCTGGGGTACTGCTCAGAGAGAACCCAGAGACCAAGAGAGACCCAAGGGGCTGTCTACAAGGGAGGAAATATAACCAGCAAGCCGCAGAATCACAGTGAATGAGACTGCAACGATGGATAGTACGAATAGGGAACTTTCTTCTGATTCTATGCCAGTTAACCTGGGTTCAAATCTCAGCTCAACCTGCAGCAGCTGAATCGGTTCAGGCACCTTAGTTAACCTCTCAGTACTTTAATTTCCCTATCCACAGAGTGGAACTAATAATAATATTTATACCTAGATCTGTCGTGAGGATTCAATAAGTAGATAAAGATTGGAGACAGTGCCTAGCATGGAGTGCATGCCATGGCAGTGTCACATTTTCCATCCTCCACATTATCATCAGGCTCAGGTGACTGGCGTGGAAGTGGGGACATAAGGAAGTGAGCTGGACAGACAGGACCTGGTGGTTGTTACCTGGTGGCATTTTGGAGGTGGCCCATTTCCTGGTATGACAGGTCTAAGGTTTGATGGCAGATGTGGGTGGCAGAACTATCTGTAGGAGAAAGGATCAAGGAACACAGAGGGGAGGAGCTGGACAGACCAACATTTTACCCTAGAAAAGCGAGGGAGGAGCCCAAGGGCAGATGCTGAGGTCTTTAGAACCAGGAAGCAGCCAAATCAGTGCAGCCAGAGCAACAGTGACAGTGGTTTCTCCAAGGCGCCTGTAGGTACTTGGAGAGAAGACAAGAGATCTGTATATTGGACTTTCCTTTGGCCTCTAAATATTTCAGGATATTTCCTAAAAACGGGCACTCTCTTATCCAAACATTGTTCACTTAACAAAATGAAGAAATTAACATTGAGACAATATTATTACCATATTCAAATTCCACTTGCTATTCTAACCCATCTTGTCTGGCAGGATTCTGGTCCTGAATAACACTTTGCATTTAGGCTTCAAGTCTTTTAAAACTCCACCCATCTGCAGTTTGTTAGCTCTCTTATCTTTCATGGCCTTGGCATGTTTTGAAATTAGAAGCCAGATATCTTGTAGCATGCAGGCTTATCTACCATTTCCTCATGCTTAGATCAAGGATGTGCTTTTGGGGCAGGAATTCCACAAAAGTGATACATGTCCTTTTGGTATAGTACTGTGCCTCATGAGACACGGGTAACTTTGTCCCATTACTGGGCATAATTTGATCACTTGCTTAAGGTGACTCTGCCAGGATCTTTCCGTTGTAAAGTTGCTATTTTCCCTTTTGTGACTGATACACATCTTGTGGGAAGATAACTTCCTAAAATATCTTATTTCTCATCAAACTTTCACCCACTGGTTTAGCATCCATTGATTCGCGCCTGAATCCGTCAGTACTATGACTTGGCCGATACCAATTTTCTAATGCCCTCTTCCCTTTCATAACCATTAGCTGGCATCCTTCCGTAAGGAAGAGCTTCCTCTTCTCCAGTCCTTCATTCATCTATTTGTTTATTCATATCACTACGGGCTCATAGATTCACATAGATACCTTCCCTTTTCTGCTTTGTCTCTCTGCTTACTATAAGGATTGATCACAACTTCTTGATTTCAGGGAAGAAAACATCATTGAGGCTTTCTCAGGCAGAATGAGAGGAATTTAGTATAAGGACCTCGAAGGGCCTTGCGGCTAGACTCAGGAAGAGGCTGGAATGGCATGAGAAGCCTTGAAGATCCCAGGTGGATCCTGCTCTCTCCTTTTTGGCTACATTCCTCTCTGTACATGAACTTTCTCTCTAGTGAAAAGTGTGTCTTCTCTATCCCTATCCTTCCACTTGTTCTTTTATTTCTAGCTCCCATGTCCTGCAGAAACAACAATCTTCCCTTTCAGTTTCCATTCTAGAATCCAGGGAGAGGAAATGATTAATCCACTGAATGGTTTATCTACTGAGCCCAAAAGCTGATACTAATATGGATCACGTCTACACAGTAAGACACGGATAGACATTAAGAAGGGGGTTCAGGGCTGGGGATTTAGCTCAGTGGTATAAGCACCTGCCTGGCAAGTGCGAGGTCGTGAGTTCGATCCCCAGTACCGCAAGAAAAAAAAAAAAAGAAGGGGGTTCAAGGCCAGTTGGGCCACTTAGCAATTTAGTGAGTCTATGAATCAAAAAATAAAAAAGGGTGGGGGTTTATCTCAGTGTAAAGATCCTGGGTTCAATCCCCAGCACTGAAAGAGTCAGGGAGTTGGGTGTGATGGCACGTGCTTATAATCCTAACATCAGGAGGCTGAGGCAGGAGGATCACTGCAAGTTCAAGGCCAGCCTGAGCCACGGAGTGAGTTTAAGGCCAACCTGAACTGCATGGTGAAACTCTGTCTCGGGGCAGTGGGGGGAGGCATGGAAGGGTTGGGGATGAATCTGAGAGAGGAGACACTCACTGTGAGCCACATACAATACATCTTTCCAGTTTTGAAGTGGTCTTTATAACCAACATTTTAAAAGGCTGCACTGTTTTAATGCCATCACTTCTTCTGCAACTTCAACTGGTCCAGAAAGAGTTTGGCACTGATTTGGAGGGCTCATTGTCCTTAAAGCTTTAGCCTGTGTTCATTCAGTGGAAGGGCTCAGGGAGAACCAGAGTCAGGACCAGAGCCATGGTGGAAGAGAAAAGAGTATTCAAAGCCAATGACCCCCAAGTGTAGCCCCTGGCCTCCTGGTGGAGCACATGGAGATTTTTAAAAGTCCATTTTCAGTTCTCACTGCGGAACTACATAAATCCCATCTTTCCATAAGACTGAGAGCTCCTTACAAGCATCATTCAGCCATTTCACAAATATTTATTTAGTACCTATTATGTACTAGGCGCTGTTGTGGCAGTACCAATTTACAATCTCATGGAACTTGCATTCCACAAGGAAACTTGCCACTAAGCAATAAAATAGGCAAGGGTTTGGCATGTTAGGTAGTGACAAATAACATAGAGAAAAAATACAATGGAGAAAGGATGCAGGAAGAGTTGGGGGAGGTGATAAGAAGTTAGAGCAGGCAGGGAAGAAACAATTTTTGAGGACAGATCTGAAGGACAAGCGTATACCCCACAGGGTGTCTGAGGACAGGGACAGCCCATGGCAGGGAGGGGGCGTAGATTGCAGAGGAATATTTCCCCAAATGAATATTTTATTGCTGTTTAAAAGTGCTGGCACATCATGATAACAAAAAGTGGGTGGAGCCAGGTGTGATGTGGTGGCCCACCCCGGTAATCTTAGCACTCTGGGAGGCTGAGGCAGGAGGATAGCAAGTTTAAGCCTAGGATGGACAACTCAGTGACTTAGCAAGCTCTGTCTCAAGGCAAAACATTTTAAAAGGCCTGAGAATGTAATTCAATATGAATGCCCAGGGTTCCACCTCCTGCACCAGAAAACTAAAACTGTATGGGCTATTGCTTGGCTTTGGAATGGTTTGGAATTCTCCACGGATGATGCATCTGCTTGCTGCTTGCACTCAGGCTAGACTGTCCTGCCCCTTGCCCTCACTGTTCCTCTGCCAAGGGAAGAAATTCCAGGAGGCTGGATGACCTGGCTGGTCAGACTTCAAGTGATGATTAGCGAGGAGAACGTGGGAGGATGGGTGCTGCGAGGGGGGAGACATATTGCAGGAATTTGTAGCGGAAGTGATAGGGACTTCAACCAAGGTGGGGTGGTGATAAAAATGCAGCCAGTTCCAGATATCTTTGGGAGGCACAGATGACAGCCTTTACCAGTATCCCACTAGGCGAGTTCTTAAGGATTGCTAAACTTGCTATTCATGGAGCAAAATTAGCATGTGTCTAGAATTTACTAAAGACCTGAGCTTGGTATTATAGGAAGCCTGGTCACTTCATGTTACAGTTTATATTGTTCATCAGTTCATGTAGAGTTTGAATTCTGCTGAGAAGAAGGAACAAGTAGGTGTGTGTTTGTGTGGCTTTTGACCCCACCAAAGCGAACCTCAGCAAACAGCAGGTAGGAGCTACTGATAAAGACCAGGCAGTCACCCCCAGCTGCTCCTGGGCTCCTCAGAAGGGGAAAGGCAGCTGCTGGGCTGGATCAACTCTGGAGCAGTGTCATGACTTCAAGTCAAGCCTCCAACACGAAGCACAGACCTTTCTCACAGGAACATCAGGGCTGACGGGGCAGAGAAGACATTCACAGTACCTGATACTTTCTGTTGCAGATGGATGATCACCAAAGCGTGATGCACATCCACGTGTTTGCAGCCTATTTTGGGCTGAGTATGGCCTTTTGCCTCTCAAAGCCTCTTCCCAATAAAGTGGAGAAGGACGTGCAGGCAGAGAAGCTTCGGATGGCCACAAGTCCCAGTCTGTTTGCCATGTTGGGTAAGGACAAGGTGGGTGGGTGGTCTCCTGCTGGGGCAGAGCCAAGAGGTTCAGAAAACGCCCTACAGAAAAGTCTGTCCATCACCCTCTTCGCTGAGATCTTTCCACGGTGCCCTTTACCTGAAGGAATGCTTATCAGATCATACCTTTGGATTAAACATTTCCTCCTAGGGACTTCTCTTTATTAATATTGCATTGGCAGGAAAGACTTCTTATGTTTGAGTCTGAATACGTAGGTCTGATCCTTTGTTTCTCAACAGAAAACAGAAAGGTAGAAAAATGAAGAAAGTAGGATCTGTGAGTAAGCACATTGCATTTTGCAAAGGTGCAATGAAAATGCTGAGTATAAACGGCCAGGAGAGGTTGGGAGGAAAATGAGACAGATAAACAGCCAACAGCAGGTGCATAAATATCAGCCCGTGGGTCCAAGTTAAAGCAGTACAGTGATTTTTAAAAATAAGCGTTTGGCCATTACAGACAGGAGTCAGGAGGCTTGGGGTCTCTAGGCCTTATTTTCTTTGCTTGTAAAATGTGTAAGCTGGCCCCCCCGCCCAGCTTGAGAATTCAGGAAGGATACATGATTTGCCCCAAGCCATGCAGCGAGAAAGTAGCCACACACAGACCTGCCAGCTGTAGGATTCTACTCTTCTGAAGCCCCTGGGGGTTCAGGACTTTGGAGCAGGCGTGAGGCTCTGCTCAGTGTCCCTCTCTGGCTCCCAGGGACCCTCTTCTTGTGGATGTTCTGGCCAAGTTTCAACTCCGCTCTGCTGGATGATGCAAATGTAAAGAAGAATGTTGTGTTCAACACCTACTATGCCCTTGCGGTCAGCACGGTGACAGCCACCTCAGTGTCAGCCTTGAATCACCACCAAGGGAAGATTAACATGGTAAGACGGGGTCACTCCTTGGCCAGCACTTGGGGGTGTCCAGCCTCACACAAATACTCATGCCCTCTCCTTCCCCCTATACCAGTTCTGTGTTTCCCAGTCAGGTGACTACTGCTTGTGCCTGAGAGGTAGGACTGAAATCAGCCCAAGGAAGAAGGTCATATAGTTCCAACCAAGAGGAAGGGATGGTTTTGGAGTCTGAAACAGGAAGATTTTACAGGGTTGCTTTTCTGCCAGCTCACTGAGAAATTCTGGGCAGAATGGTGTCCTCTCTGCACCTCACTTCATTCATCCACAAGGTGTTTCTTTGCAGATTGATATCCACAATGCGGTACTGGCTGGAGGCGTGGCTGTGAGTGCCCCGTGTCACCTGATTTCCTCTCCTTGGATTGCTATGGTGCTGGGCCTTTTGGCTGGGCTGATCTCCATCGGGGGAGCCAAATGCCTGTCGGTGAGGAACTGGGCAACTAACATCCACTGCTGTGGCTGAGACCAGCAGGACCCTGGGTTTACAGTGGGCCATCAAGGGTACCATGGGCTGCGTTAGGTAGATGTCAAGGCTTTCTCTGATCAGCTACAGTCTGAGGAGGGATCCACTACAGATGGACTGTGCATTTGTTAGGGTGCTGGGGAACAAGTAAGATGGCCATTTCAACTTTTCTTAGGCATGAGAGGGAGTTTGTTATATAGCAACTAAGGTATCATAGAACAGTCAGAAGTGCCACTGGGAACCTAAGAGTAGCTTGTGGAGCAGTGCTAAGAAGTCTCTGCTCTTCCTTTGGTTTTCCTGAAATTCTGCTTTATTCTCCCTCAGTAGACCTGTTGCCTCTTCTCCAGTACCAAGTATGAGAATTGGTTGGCCTCTTGCTTCAAGAAAGTAGCCAATTCCAAATCTTTTGGAGAAGGGGCTCCTTGGTTTAATTAGGGAAATGCATCATTTTAGAATGGAGGGGGAGGTCACATAGGCAAGGCTATTGCATGTGGAGGGAGAGGGCAGGAGAAGCTCCCAGAAGTGAGAGTGCCAGGTTAATGATCCAGCTTGTGTCCATCTCGGATTGCTTTACTTCTTCAAGTGGGGTTTCCTTCAGTACTCAACTGATTATACCAGAACACTCCATTACAGTCAATAGGTTATAATGTGCTCCTAAGAGAAACATTTAGAGATGGCAAATCTTATAGCATTTGAAGGAAAAAGTAGACTTTTGAAGGCTGGATTTGGGTAAATGGTGGATATTCAAGAAGTCAGTTTTGACTCAAAATAAAGAAGCATTTACCTACAGTTTAATTTGCCCCAAAATAAAACAGTCTGCTTTTTATCTGTACAGTGAGAACAAATGTCTTTTATTTCTTCTGGCTTTGAACCCCCAAAATGAAGGAGAACATGCAGAGCAAAGCCTGCTGGCAAGTAATTGTCTGGCTCAGCATCTGTTGCCTTCTTGGTGCCTCAGTTACTTTGACTCTGTCACAGGAAGGGGGAGGGGATTTTACTCAAAGATCATTCATTCATTCATTCATTCATCAAGTATGTCCTAATACTTATCCTGTTTCTCAAGCTACAGTTTAGTGAAGGCAATGGACAAATATATACAATGCAGTATGACAGCTGCGGTAGGAACACATCTAAGTTAGACTGGGACAGGTCAGGAGATACTTTCCAGAGCATAGGACATCCAAGCCATGCAGTGACAGATAAGCTGTATTAGCCAGGCAGGGAAGTGGGAAACATATTCCAAGCAAAAGGAGCAGTGTGTACAAAGACTCAATGGTGAGGAAAGCCTGTGTTCTAACCAAGAAGCAGAGACACTGTCCCACCAAAGCTTTGGGGTCACCCTCCAGCCTGATGGGACCAGAGCCTGGAGTGATGCTGTTCCCATCTCCTGGACTAGTGAGGAGTCTGGTTTTGTTTTCTGAAAGACAATGGGGATTCTGAGGAGGGAACTAGCCCAGTGAAATTTGCATTTGACTGGGGGGAAGAGGTGGAGGGAGCACTGCACTGTGTCTTGGGTGCAGTCAGGTATTTTTCTGCTGACTTTTCAACTCGTTAGCCATTTTTATTAATGACAGCACTTAAATGTGCCTAGACCAGTGTTCACCCCCATCCTACGGGACAATTGACAATATCTGGAGACTTCGTGGTTGGTGCAACTAGGTGGGGTGCTTCTGGCATCTAGAAGGTAGAAGCTAGGGATGCTGTTAAACATCTTACATATCCTTCTGTCACAGCACAGCCCCTGCTGTCACCCAAAACACAAGAGTGTCAGCTTTGAATGCAATCTGTGCCTACACCAGAGCCCTCATGCTCAGAATGTGGGTCAGTAACAGGGGCTCACTTAGGAGCTTGCTAGCAGTGCAGCGCCTGAGGCCTCACCTCACCCCATGGACTCCTTATCTGCATTGTAACAAGTTTCCTGGGGACGCATATTCAAGTCTGAGGAGGGCAAGCCTTCCTGTTATTCCCCTTTGGTGGTCTTGCATGCCAAGGATCTGTGACAAGGGTGGGGAGGAAGTTTGGGTCTCACTTGCAGATCTGTTCATAATGCCGTTTGTCTCCAGGTGTGCTTTAACCACATGCTGCGGATTCAGGACCTCAGTGGTGTGCACTACACTTTCGGCTTGCCAGGTCTGCTGGGAGGGTTCGCTTACATTGTGCTGAAAACATTTGAGGTCTCCTCCGGAAAACCGTGAGTTGCCAAGCCCCACCCTTCACCCCTGTCCAGCTGATAGCAAATGAGCCCAGAGCCCCTGGAGGGGAAATGCATTCAGGGTCAGACAGTGGGTCTTCAGCAAATTTTTGTTGGCTGATATACTCAGAAATTCTTGCCATGTATGGCATTATCACTCCTCAGGCCACTTCTTCCCAAAAGGAGTAGCTTAGTCTTCCGGGCAGAGAGGCCAAGTCCTGAGCTGCACAGACACAGTCAGGCCAGGTGGATCTGGCTCAAGTCCCTTGTGAGTTTTGCAAGCGATGGTGGTTGAGGTCAAGGTGAAGAGTTTATGCTGTGAAGTCAGACTAATCTTAAAACAGTTCCCATCATTTATCATGGTCCCTGTATTTTTAGCTCTTTTATGTCCAGTTTAAGAATCTTTTTTTTTTTTTGAGCTGGGTGTGGTGGCATATGCCTTAAATCTCATCCCTTGGGGGGTTGAGGCAGGAGGATCATAAGTTTGAATCCACCCTGGACAAGTTGACATGGTGAGGCCCTGTCTCATAATTAAAAAAACAAAACAAAACAAAAACATTAAAAAGGCTGAGGATGTAACTCAGTGCAAAGGTCCCAGTATGGCGAAAGAAGAAAGAGGAAGAAGAAAGAAGAAAGAGGAGTACAGAGAAAGAGAGAGAGGGGCTACGGATTTAGCTCGGTGGTATAAGTACATACCTGGCAAGTGCTAGGTCGTGAGTTTAATCCCCAGTACCAGAGAGAGAGAGAGAGACTTAAAAACTGGTTCGTTTTGTTTAGTGCTATAGTGAAGGGGCTAGCAGTGCCTAGCTACAGGCTAAACCTTGAGAACATGCACGCAGCACCAAGGGCCCCCTTAATATGTAGTTTAATTTTGTAGTTTAAAAGTGACACTCTGGGATGGCCCTGAGAGAAAGGGGACTGGGAAGTACTTCCCAGAAGGGAGATGGGTCTGAGAGTTGAGCCGTACCCCATGTTGCCCATACCTTCATCTTTAACTGGCTAATAAGGAAACCAGGGGACCTGAGAGGTTAAGTGATCAGTCAGCAACAAGGCTGAGTCTTGAATTTGGGCCTTCTGACTGCTGCTGGTAATTATCCGTGGGGTCTGAAGATTACAATATGCCAAAGAAGATCTTGGCCCTACCCTTCCTTTCCCCCACCACAGGTCTGCATGGCTCTAGGAAAATGACAGGGGAACATACCCCTGGGGAGGGGACACTTGGGCTCCTCATAGGCCCTCCCACAGTGGTACTTCTGATGCCGATGGTCCTTTTCATCCTGTTGACCTCTGCAGCCTAATGTCTGAGTGACACCTCTGCTTTGTTGCTTCTAGGGTTGGCTACACGATGCTCATCGACACGGGAGCCCTCAGCTTTGCAGTGGCGATGGGTCTGGGCTCTGGTCTCCTAACAGGTCAGTGAGACACCATCCTTTTGCCACTGCCTGGGACCCAGAGTGGGGGCCAGAGCACATGCTGGGATGATCATGCAAGTGCTGTCTCCCTGTCCACATAGACCAGCACTATCGTTTCCAGCTCAATGTCACAAAGGGCTCAAACTTTGCTTTTAAGAAAAACTAGAATCACATCATTTCAGAACTGAAAAGGCCTTCAGACTTTCCTCAATGGCCTGCAGTCTTTCCTTAATGAGCTTTCCTCTTTACATGTTACTTCTGCTATTGGGAACATTGTAGTGATTAAACACAACATGGGCTGGCCATGTGATGCACACCTCTAATCCCAGCACTTTGGGAGGCTGAGGCAGGATGATCAAATGTCTAGCCAGCCTGGTCAAGTTAATAACTTAGTGAGATCCTACCTCAAAATCAAAAATAAAAAAGGTCTGGGAATATAGTTCAGTGTGAAGGCCCTGAGTTCAATTTCTAGTACCATAAAAATAAAAAACAAACAACAAAAAACCAGAACAAAAATGCAAACAAACAAACAACAAAAACCCAAATAGATAGAGATGGGAGTGTAGCCCCACAGCAGAATACTGGCTGAGCATGTTGAGGCCCCGGGTTCATCCTTAGCACTTCACAAACAAACACCACCACCAGCAACAACAGCAAAACAAACAAAACAAAACATACACATCAGGACAATAGAGGGGCAAAAAACTTAGCAGCATTGAAACAGCACCAAACTGACCCCTAAAGCTAAGCATTTAAAACTCATTAATAGACCCCCCCCCACACACACACACTTGGAATCTGTCCATAGTTACTTAAGAAACAATCCCTCTGAGTGTGGTTATTAGATTTTCCAGTTCAGGTAGATTCGAAATAGCAGAACAGAGGTAGGTCAAGTTTCCATAGCTAATACACACTACTAGAATTCAAAAGGGAAAGCAGAGAGATTGATAGAAGTAAAGTTTTTTTTTTTTTTTTTTACATTTTTATCCTTTTGAGACAGGGTCTCACTTTGGAGTTCAGGCTGCTCTTGAAGTAATTTTGTAGCCTAGACTGGCCTTGAACTCACAACAATCCTCCTTCCTGAGTGCTGAGATTTCAGCACTGCCACCACGTCTGGCAAGAAATTCTTAAAACGGAGCCCCAAAACACAAAAAGCTCAGGCTGCTGAACAAACAGGACAGAACTCTCGGCCGCGATGTATGTCTCTGTAATATACAACATGTTTCAAAAATAGATACTCCTAGTGACAATTCTGATTTTTTTAAGTCTCTAAATATATTCAGTGTTGTCTCCTCAGAATATATATTTTACATGAGTTTTCATCAGTGATGAGTAAGTTTCAGCTATCTGGAAAATTCAAGGGGGTGATAGATTATTTCCGAGTGATTTTAGCAACATGAAATCTACTGGTTTCACTTTGCATACCAATATCATTCAAATGCTACACTCTGAAAGGAAAATGTGAATTTTACTAAGCACACCCGTACTCTTGTCAATCTTATTATTTAATACACTGCAGTCATCATCAAATAGCAGGGTGTGGTGGTACAAACCTGTCACCCCAGCTACTCAAGAAGGCTCAATCCTTTGAGCCCAGGAGTCTGAGGCCAGCCCGGCCAAAACAAGACTTTGTCTATTAACACACACACACACACACACACACACACACACCACGTTGGGGTAGGGGGGACAGACAGACAGATTTCCTGCTTCTGATGAAAAACAGGCAGTCAGTGTGGCCTAGGAAATTCAGCTGACTTTGCAAAGCTGATGGGATGTTCAGGGTCAAGCCACCTGAGCCCAGCCTAGATAAAAAGGAAGAAGAGCAGGAGCAAGTGCGAATGTTGCAAATGATGTTCCTCACTGCAGTGGCCGCAGCTTGAGCTGAGGCTGCTGGCCGGCTTCAGAGCTTTTGCGGACGGACCTGTGGGACACTTCCTGGAGTCGCTCTCCATGGTAGCTCTTGTGGTTTAAATGGGCCCGCTTTGGAGTGAGGTGCCATCTGCACAAGTCCTTCTATTCTGTCTCTGGAAAGGCATCTGATACGTGCTGCTCAGTGTCATTTCAATCCTTTGGAGAATGTTGGAGAACATTGCTCTTGCCAGTTCCTATTACAGAATTAATGGGGCTGGCCCAGGAATGGCAGGGCTCCCATTTGTCCATCTCTTAATAGTGCAAGAAAAATGATTCCTCTTGAGATGCTGTAGTCCACATAGAGTATGTTAATCTTGACATAACAATGTTGTGCTGCTATAAACGTTTTAACAGTTCAATATCATTTACTTTAAGGTTTGCTCCTAAAGCTCAATATATGGAAAGCACCTCGTGTGGTTAAATATTTTGATGATCAAGCTTTCTGGGAGGTAAGATTTTTAGTCTATTCACATGATAGATGTTTTGTTTTGTTTTGTTTTGGTACCCAGAATCGGACTCAAGGCCTCATGCTTGCCAACCAGGCACTGTGCCACTGTGCTATGTGATAGATTTTGAATGTATGAATTTAAAAAGATTTCAGGATATGTATGTTAATGTAGTTTTTTTTGTTGTTGTTTGTTTGTTTGTACTAGGAATCAAACTCACGACCTCACATTTGCCAGGCAGGCACTTGCGCCGCTGAGCTAAATCCCCACCCCTAATGTGGTATTTATGAGAGTAAAACAAAACCAAAACTGAAATAAAGAGCAATAGGGAAGAGTAAGTTCATAAGGTGTGTGTGTTGGCGGGGAGTGGGCAGGTGATAAAAGTTACCACTTTCCTGGTAACTCAAGGTCATTGAAGGTCTGCAAGGTGAGAAAGGCTGTTGGTCACACTTGCCCTCCCCATCCAAAGTCACCAGTGTTGGCAAACTGGTTGGCAGGAATAGGATAGAATCCCACCATATACGAATGAAAGAAAACTTGGGGCCATTGAGTTCCCTATTCGGGGGACTATAGTCAGTAGTTCCCTATTTGATACTCAGAGAGGAAATGTGACTTGTCCAAGACCTCAGAGAGTAAGTGGTAAAGCTGAATGCAGAACATGACTTTTTTTTTTTTTAAACTGGTAATTGAACCCAAGGCTTTTGCATTGAGCTGCATTCCATTCCAAACCCTTTTTGTTTTTTGAGACTTAGATTCTTCCTAAATTGCTAAGTTGTCAAGTTCCCTAGGCTGATATCAAATTTGTGATCCTGCCTCAGCCTCCCAGCATTCTGGGGCCACAGGCATGTGAATATACCACCCGTATAGAATGTAAACTAGTGGATACCTGGAAATTTGTAACACAGGAGTTAGGGGTTATTTAGCAAAAGGAGGTAGCACTCAGCCACTGCTGAGGATCTCTGTGTTACAGTGTAGCATGTGGCCATGACTCATCCCTGTCACCTACCTCATCTCCTCATTTGACTTACATTCACTGCTCACAAAGCACTCTGATAGTGTCTTCTCAGG
Organism: Dolichotis patagonum; assembly: GCA_004027295.1. Classification (NCBI taxonomy): domain Eukaryota; kingdom Metazoa; phylum Chordata; class Mammalia; order Rodentia; family Caviidae; genus Dolichotis; species Dolichotis patagonum. The sequence goes on along the minus strand of PVJX010020155.1, from coordinate 2,468 downwards.
TAATCATCCAACCCAAGCCATGGGTAGACTGGAAATATGGGGACCAGTATGGCCAAAGGAAGCTGGCCAGCAGAGGTCAGGCCAAGGCTTAGCATCATACCTTTATGAATGGAAGAGACAAGGCCAACTGCTGGGCCTTCTGCATCCCAGGCCAATCTTTCCCCCACCTAGCAACCAAGATACAAAAAAGGGACAGAGGGCAGTCTTATGATGGGCCTGGGCACATGTGCCAGCAGGGAGCAACCAGGGATCCTAGAGAGACGACCTATCTCTTCTTCTCCATTCCCTTCTCCTTTCTTCCTCTTACCATCAAATAGCTTTATGGACACACAATTGACATGAATGAGTTGCACATACTTAAAGAACTGGATACATATGAACATATTTACACACCCACGAGACCATCACCACAAACAAGACAGGGAAATCAGTTACCCACAAACATTCCCTTGTGCTTTGGAAATTGTTCTTTCCTACCCCTTTTAGTCCCATTCCCAGGCAATCACTGAACTAGTTTCTGTCAGTGTAGATTGGTTTGCATTTTTTATAATTCTTTATAAATGGAACCATATAGTACATCTTTTTGTTTTTTTGGTCTGGTTTCTACTTAGCATAATTATTCTGAGAGTCGTGTTGTCATGTGTAGCCTGCCTCAACTTGCAGTCTTCTCTTCCCTTTAGCAGCACAGGGGTAATTTAAGGAGCGGAATCAGAGAGCCATTTTAATCCACTCATTTATTCCACATGTATTTATCAAGCTCTATGCTAACCAACAAGGAATACCACAAACAGGACAAATTTCCGGCTCAAGTATTCAAGTTGCCATAAACATCTACTGAATAAATAAAGGAAGTCTCAGACTCCCTGTCCAGGACTACCTCAGCAGCAGGTGAAATAGAAAAAGTTTGTACCTACAAGAAGACCCAATTCCAATCACAATTCCACAATGTATCATGTAGGCAAAGCCTTGACTCTCACTGGTGAAATAACAGAAATCTGATGCAGGAAGATCCCAAGTTTGAGCTCAGCCTGGACAACTTAGCGACTTAGTGAAACCCTGTCTCAAAAAAAAACTTAAAAAAAAAGCAAAAAAAACCCCCAAGATTATAGCTCAATGCGAAGGCCCCAAATTCAATTCTCAGCACCAAAAAAAAAAATCTTTAATCCTTACTAGGTTGTTTTGAAGATCAAATGGAGCAATAATGTCTATAACAATACTCAGAAAAATACGAATCACCATATGAACGTGCAAATTTATTACTAGGGATTTAGCCAACCATGAAGGGATATGTAAGTGTAATAGCTATCATATTGCAAACCTATTTGGGATTTTGTAATATTTATCCTCATAACAAGCTTGTATGAGAACAAGTATCTCCATCTTAAAGATATAGACAATGAAGCCTGTGAAGAAGTAATTTCACAGAGCTAGTAGATGGACCAGGAAGAATTTTTTTTTGGACCAAGGATCGAACTTGCAACCTTGCACTTGCTAGGCAGGCGCTTATGCCACTGAGGTAAATCCCCAGCCCAAACAAGACATTTTAAACACTATTGAATGTTATTACATTTCATAGAATCAGATAACCAGAGGTGGGAGGGATTTTCAAGCTAGGGCAGGGTAGGGGTAGCTCCGTTGTAGAGCGTGGGCACTTGCATGAGGCCTTGGGTTCAATTCCCAGCACCAAAGCAGCAATAATATAAACAAAAACCAAAACCAACTCGTCCATTCCTTCTCTGGGGCCCCAGACTGTGTGTGGCACTGCTGTGAAGAGGTCGTCAGCTCTCTCCAAGGACGTCCATCTCTTCCTTGGCTGGTTCATGAAAATACATTAATTCATTTCACTGCATGAATGATCTAATCCTGTAGATGTTGTGTGAGATACTGTGAGACAAATATAAAGCAAACATAGTTCTGGGTCTCAAGGAGCCAGATAAACCTATCTTCAGTTTCCTTGTAGTTGACAATGATCCTTTCCCAGGCACTAATTTATAGAAGCTTAGTTTTATAACAGACTTTTTCATGCATCTTATGCCTTTCCTAAGAGAATAAACTGCTTCCTTTGGTTCCTTAAGAAACCGTACACTTTATTTCATGCTTTGCAAAGCACAGAGATTCACTGACATCTACTTTTAAAAACTGATTCTCATTAGCCTTTCTGAAGTCAAGCAAGGAAATTTTTTACATGAGTCTACTGTAGGCAGGCACCTGTTTTGAGGACTGTGTAGAAGTTAAGGATTTGGCTGAGAGAACTAGGTCTTTATATATGCAAACCTCTAACTATGAAGGACCAAGTCATTCAGCAGTAACTGCTGGGAGAGAGAGAAAGGAGGGAGAGAGACATTCCCATGGATTGGGAATGTCAGGGAAGGTTGGAAGATGGCTAGAGGAACTTGACTTTCATCCTACAGGCAACTACAAGTTCTCAAAATGGGAGCTGAGAGGGGAAATGATGTGATAAAATAAAA
>PVJX010020154.1:0-33765 GCA_004027295.1 Dolichotis patagonum | reverse complement strand
TATAGTCTCTCTAGTATGAGAGTTGATAAGAGTATATAAGATTTTATGGTAAGCATGAGTCCCCATCTCATAGCTTTGAAGCCTTTCAATGTTTTCAATCATCAGTTGGAATGGTTTTATTCTGTTTTGTTTGACTATATCATGCGTGATGATATGAACAGCTGTTTTGAAGAAAACAAAACATTATGACAGCTATTGTTGATTTAATATCATCCTTCTTAGAAGTCCTACCGTGCTTCTATTCTTCTACTACCATTGGTTCTATCTATCACATTGTGTCTTATTGGGATTTGAATATGTGTGATAGTTTAAACAAAATTTTTCTATCGAAAATGAGATATTATAGTACCCGTTGATCATTTTCTGTTATTCGGTTCAGAAAACCCTGTAATTCTTTCACTCTTTGAATGGTTTTGTACTATTTTGTTATGTTTGACATTATTGTATTTGAAACTATGCTTAACTATAGCAGAGTAAGAGATATTGTGATAGCTACTGTTGATGTCCAGTTGACTTAATGTAAAGTACTGTGTTGCCTATGTTGTCCTGTTCTGATCTTCTCTGTACTGCCCTCTTTTGTTTTATTCTCTTTATAATAAAATTTTAAAAAAAAAGGATCTCAGGAGTGGTTTACTTGGCCTCAGAATTAACCTGCCCCATTAGAAGGAATTAGTGAATTAAGCCAACAATAAGGTTTATTACTAACAATTGGCATTTGTTTGATTTTGTACTATAAGCAGGATAAGTAGATAGCACTTAAGGGTTTGTTTTACCTTGCTAAAACTATTAGACTTCCTCTATTGGAGATTATTCAAAGGATTTTAAGAATTGACACAGATATATATTTTAGATAATTGGTGGTAGTGTAGATTAGGGGGTGCAGTTTATGAGTAACTATTCTATTTGAGGTGCCTTCTCAGAGATTTGAAGGGCCAGAACAGACTGATGTAGAATACATATTGGATTCAAATAAATCGAATGGACAATAGACCTTGTCAGTAAATTGTCATGAAGAAAAAGGGATCAATTACAATGCTGTTTTTCAGGGTAGAAACTAGTTCATTAACTGAAATGAGGAATACTGCACATTAATTAAGAAAGCAATCAGAAAGACATTTGAATCTGAAACTTGCAGTTAGACCTGAAAATAGATATTTTTGAATTATTAGCTTAGAAATATAACCAAAGCCTATAATTATTTTCAAATAATAGGAATTGGGATGTCATGTTAGCAGTTGGCATCTATCTGCCCTTAACCTTTTGTTTTGAAATGTCCAGCTGAAATTAACTGTCCTCAGCAGGGAGCTTGGTTTGGTTAGAAAGACATGTCATCACTAGTTTAGTATGCTTAGTTGCGCACATTTTATTATCTTTGTATTTTGTGGAAGAGTGGACAGAGGAGAAAATAAGATAAACATACAGGCTAAGTGAGATCCTTTGTTAGTGTATATTAGTTACACACAATAATGGGTTTCATTTTGGCATATTGGTATTCATTTGACATATGATATAATTTGATTATTTTTACCCCTTATTATCCTCCTTTTCTTGTCTTTCCCTTCCCCTTCTTCATCACTAATAGTCGTCCCTCTGTTCAGTGTCTCAGTTCAAGTAGCAGCTGGTTTGTAGTACATGTTGATGATTCTTTTTAAATGTTCAAACTAGAGGATCTGATACTAGTGTTAGTTCTGATATTAGCCAGCGGAATATCATCTTTAAGAAAATGGAATCTTTGTAAGATTTTAGTTCATCTTTTAAATGGCAGTTTTTCTAGGTCTGAAAAAAATTATATTGATTGAAGGAGTATAAATTTCACCCTGGTACATCATTTTTCTCTGTAGCTTCTGCATTTCAGTTTTAATGCTTAGAACTCACTCTATTTTGTTGCCATGAAACCATGGATTTTTTTATAGCCTGTAGAACTCAATTCAATTAACATTATTGTCTGTAAACATTATTTGCTGTATTAGATGTAAAGGATATAGATATGGATAGAATAACCTATCATGATAGAATTAATGAACTATGGTAATTATATAAACCTCTCTTGACTTGGAAGAAACAATGCTTCTCTTTTTGGAGGAGAAATGGAAGAAAAGAAAGAGGTAGTCCAGTGATATGAAAATGTGTACAGTAGAAAAATTTCCTGTGTGTAATAGAAATCAGAGAGTATCTGATATAGTTTGTGAAGTATCAGAAACATGTGTGATTTGTTTAAATATCAAGTGTTTAAAAAGTGCCTTTATACAGCATAATGGGTGCAAGTAATTTAAAAGACTGACTTCTGCCTTTTTTGAAACTTCTAATTTGTTAGGCATATTTTACTGATAAGTGAAATTCATAATAATACTAAAGGAGACATACAACCAAAGAAATTTATAATAGTTTACTTGAGATGGGGACTGGAAAGAACCACACCACTTTTAAGTAATATTCATTGATTGTTTATTAGGCTTGGTATTTGAAAAACAATAGTAAAATCACTGATGTATTCTCTCCCCTTAATGAGTTAGGGAAAACAATATTTAATTCATTTCTTAAAATATATATCGCTGATGAAAGGCAATAATGACATTATAAAATTCCCAGCAATTAGCAGGACTTAAGAGAGTGTTTTAGAAATTACAAAATTGAAATAAAATGAGTTTGTGTGACTAGCAGATACTACATTTAGAAGATGGAATTTGAACCTCATTTTATGTTGTTGGAAGATAACAAATTATAAAGAATACTTAAGTAATGTACATGGCATACTCCAGAATAGAAAAAGAGTCTGTCTGCTTAGAGCAGAGATTTCATGTAGAGAAGTAGTAGATGATACTGTTTTGAAGATTGATTGGGGCTGTCTACATTGTGGATAGTTTTTTCTTCAAACTGAATTGACTACTGAAGACTATTGAAACACTGAGCAAGAAGGCAATAGGATAAAAACAATGTTAGTGTGCCAGAGACACATAGTATTCAATAGTAGTTGCAATCTGAGGAACTAAACATTGGAACAAAATACAGGGATGAGATAAAAAGTGCTAGATACAAAATAATGAGGGCTAATTTAGATGGTGAATGTCACAATGGTGAAAAAAGATGGATAAAGTCTGTTAAAAAGAATAGACTTGGTGATTCATTCAGTATACATTTCTTGATTATGCCATTTGTAAGCATGAATATAGAGTGTTATGGATGAATCAGAAGTACGTAAGAAGGATGCCAAATATAAGTCAGAGATGACTAGTGATTTACAAGCTATATCATTTGGAAAATAGTTTACCACGTGAATGGGTGGTAAGGTATAGCACTAGTTTTTCATATAGAATAATTTCAGTTTGTTGAATTTAAAGTAATGTATTAAATGAAAATGTTTGATAAGGCATCACCATATTGATCAATATTGGGAACAGAAATAAAAGGGTATATCTATAGGAGTGCTTATTGCAAAGGAGCTACTAAAAGGAAATAGTTGAAATCATAAAAATTGTTTCCATCATTAAGGAAGAATATCTTGAAGGACAAAAACACGATAAAAAAATACTTTGGACAGTAGCCATGTGAATAGTTAAAGTGCAGAAAATGAATAAGAAAGGGACATTATAAGAGTGAGGAGAAGAAACTACATAAGGAAATCCATGGAAGGGAAAATAATTCCAGATGGAAGGGTGAATTAGCCAGCAGTGTTGACTGCAACTAAGACCACATAGGAATGGGAGTAAAGCAAAATTTGACTGTGAGGATGTAATCTGAAATATAGGTTTTGGTACAATCATAGGAAAGAAAATAGACTGTAAAAGAGTTGACTTCAAGACAACTTCTAGATTATGAGTGGTTCTTTTCTGGTTTTTGGATTATGAGTTTTTAATTGTGGTTTACACTATCTATGAACTTCCTATCATTGAATTTTGCATGTAACTCACAATCATTTTTCTAAGCTTATGGGATATAGAGGTCTATATGAATAATCTTTTTGTTATCTAGTCTTTCAGTACAAAGATCTTTCTCCATTGCTTTATTTTGCATTCTGTTGCAGCCATCCACTTCTGTAGTCCTTGTTAGCAGATGAAATTGCTGAGCCTACAAAATTATTGATTCAGGCATCCTGATTTCTAAATGCTAGTTCCTGGATTTCAAGCTTTCTTGTTAAATATTCATAGTATTTGTGTGGGTGAGGCCTTTTGGATCCAAGGCCTTCCACATACTAAGCACATGCTGTACTACTGAAGTACATCTTCAGCCCTCACTGTGTACTGTACTTTAAATTACCTGTTCAATAATCCCTTTAATCTTTGCAACATAGCATTTTATTTTCACTTCCTTCTTATCTCATTTAGATTCTGCGTTTCATTATTTTAACAGCTCTTACTGATATCTTAATGTCTGTTTCTCCTCTTATTTTTGTTGTACCATCCTGAAGCTGTCAAATTCTGGGTGAACTCTGCAATATGATTTCTTTCCTTATGTCTAGTGAGAGAAGGAAAATCTCATAAGAGCACAGATTGCTGATCCTATAAATTCACAATCAGCATCTGTTTCACTGGCCATCACTAGTAACTCAGTATTTTCTGGGGCCATCTTACTCTCACAAAGAGGGTTTAAGATGTTCAATTCACATTGAACCTCTCCCTGTGTTTGCTCTTATTCTTGTTAGATGATATCATATCCTTTTCATATGAAAAACAAAGGTCATTAGAGCTATAAGTTTACCTGCAAATGCATCTAACCAATCCCAGTGGAAGAAGATACTACAGCTTTCCTTAAGATTCAGTCCTTCCACCTGTCTTTTGGTTCTCATTTCCTATCTCTTTCTCATTTTTGCTGATCATCCCTTTTGCTCCTTAAATAACAATTTCTTTATCTTGACTGGCTTACATGAGTGTTTACTTATGTATTGGTTCATCTCATCTTTTTAAAAAGACCATTGGGCATGTTGGCACATTCTTGTAATCCTAGCACTTGGGAATCTTAGATAGGAAGGTCACTCTTTAAGTGTGAGGCCAATTGAGGCTACAGATTGCGTTCAAGGCTTGCCTAAACTACATAATGAGACCCTGTCTCAAACTGAAAATAAATAAAGTAAAATAAAATAGGAAATATTCCTTTGATCCTATTTGTCCTGTAGTTGTTGTACTTGCCCTACTTTTACTCTTCATAGTGTAAGTTCTTAAAAGTTAACTACTTGTTATGGTTATATGTACTCTCCAGATACTTCTTTCCCCACTAATCTACTCTTATTAAAGCCATGAATGATCCCATACCATTATTCCTAGTGTACATTTTTAATCATCCCACTAGGCCTCTCACAAACTGTTAGTGGAGTTGCTGTTTTCTTAAAACCCTTTTGCCATTGGCTTCTGTTGGATCAGGAGCAATGGTTTTCCTTCTATCATTCTAAATATAAAGGACAGTCACTGAAATGTTTTAAGTAGGGAAGGACAAACTTTGGTGTGCTAAATAAGCCAAAAAGGAAAGGAGATATGTATGACTGAAAGCAAAAAGATTAATTATGAAGTCAGAAATGATGTTTGCCTGGATTAGAAGCAAATACAAGAGAAACTTAAGCAGTAATACCAGTAAGAGTTTTTGATAGATTGGACATAGGGCTTCAGGAAGAATATACAGGCTCTGACTTAGGCACCTATAATAGATGAGAAGTTCAAGAATTTGGGGGATTTGGGTGAGCAGATATATGCTGGCTGTGTAGAGTTTCAGGAACCTTTAAGATTCTTATAGGAAGTATTATGGGGGACATTTAGATACATAAGTCTGAATCTCAAAGTATTTACACATAAAAATACTGAAATTGTTGATACATAAGTGATCATAAATGAATTAAATGACCACTTATAATCATTTATTTAATTTATTTATATAGAAGAAATTATCTAGTAAAGAGTACAGAATAGGAAGAATTTTGTTCTTCAAGTAGGATGAATTAGCAAAGACAACTTGCAGCTTTGAAGAAGGAACAAGAAAAGAAGCAAGTATTTTTGTATTACATAAAATTCATCATTTATCTCACTTATTGTTAATCGCTTATACATTTCTATGTACTCAGTAATTTTTAGGGATCATGGGTTGATGTAGTTGAAGATGTAGCAATGTTTCCTGTAAAGGGTCAGATTGTAAATATATTAGGTTTTGAGAATCATGATATCTGCTGTGACTTTTCAACCCTACTGTTATAGCCCCAAAGCACCTATATAAAAAATATTTTTTTAAAAAAATGAGTGTGACTGTTTGTTTATAGATTCTCAAATTTGAATCATGTATAATTTTCATGTCACAAAATGTTTTGATTTTTTTCATTCATTTAAAATAAAAAGCGTATTCTTGGTTTGTAGGTTGCACAATAACAGAGTAGACCAAGATTTGGCCTACCAGCTATAGTTTTGATATCTATTTCCTCTGATCTCGCTTGATGCCTGAACCATAAAACTCAGTCTATTTTCATTTAATGAATTAATGTTGAATAAATTATTATCTGTTTGAGGGGTGTGTATGTGTGTGCTGGGCTGGTTTAGTTTGGTTTGGTTTTGCCAGGAGTCAGGTCATGAAAGAGTGACTTGTCTTCTTCAAGCACTGAAAGCAAGAATTTAGATTCTTCTTTGCATTTAGAAATTTAATTTACTAAAAGTCAATATAATATTTTGTTATTAATGACTGAAACTTGTAAAAATACATCTAATAGTTAGAAAAACATACCATTCCACTTTGAGGAGTCTTAATTATCCTTTGTCTTTATATATTTTTTCTTTATTTGATCTTAGTTATCTCATCTAAGATTTGTCTGTGAACTATGTACTGTGCTTTTGTGTTGCAAGAATTTAGCATGTGAGGAAGTATCACAGGTTGTTAGTGACAACTTGTGATAATAGTGAAGCAAGTTAACTAGTATGTTACAGGTTAATTGTAAAGGAATGACAAAGATAGTTAAGTTGGCCAGAGAATTATCTCTTATAAAGTATTGTTTACACTGATACTTGAGATCTATGAAGAATGATGTGTGTGGGGATATCTAGATATAGTGATAAATTTTGAAGTCTCTTGAGATCTACATATTTTCCAGAAACTGAAAGACTGTTTTAGGTATAAATTCTTTGAGATGTCTATATTCAAGCAATCATGTAGTCATTGATTATACAGTGGATTAGTATATGTTGGCTTTTTTTGATATTTGACAATCTTTTAAGAAACAACTCATAAGATTGGGCCTCAAAATTAGCTGTGTTCAAAAAATACTGGTTTCCATTCTGTTCATCTTTATAAAAACTATTCAGCTAAAATTGCCATGGTATTTATTGTATATAAAATTCCCATGATATTGATTGTATGTAAAATTGTATGAACTGATAGATAATTGATAATAAACTAAGATAAATAATTGCTATATATCAAGAACTGTTTAACACCAAACCTTCAATGTGCTGAAACAATAAACAATAGTCAGAAAGTGGTCTTATATGAATAACTGTTAAGTCTTCAGTACAAAAATGTGGCAAACTAGAAGTCACCAATAAGATGTCTTAAGGGAAAAAAAAGTGATAATGGAACTTGTGAGTCACTGTCAGTGTGAAGAAGATATAACAGAGTTGGAAGATTAAAAAAGTGAGGGAAATCAAAAAACATAGAGGTAAAATGAGAATCCTGGACAGTAATAGTAAAAGAGAAAAACAAGAAAAAATTTAAGGAGAAAGAATGAGTCTGTTCTAGTACCATTATGTTATACAGAGCAAATAATAAATATTAACTATCTTGTACTCATTGTGTAATTTTGTGAGGAGGTCTAAACCTGAGTTGACTATATTTCTTCTTCAGAAAATTTTGTTTACAATATTTCACTTTGACACTGAAAATAGGAAATTATATTTGTTTATTTTAATATTTAAGATAATTGCAAATACTAATTTCAAAATAAAATGTATATACAATGAGTATGCTGTACTTATTTACTCAAAATGTTCTTTTAAGTGTTTCAGGCTGCATGTACCAAGTAGTTCAGACGATTGGCTCGGATGGAAAAAATCTTCTGCAGTTACTTCCAATTCCTAATTCTTCTGGGAATCTTATTCCGCTAGCTCAATCTCCAGTCATATCTGATGCTTTGAGAGGGAATACAGGAAAACCAGTGCAAGTTACTTTTCAGAATCAGATTTCCAGCTCTTCCACAAGTGCGTCAGTTCAATTGCCCATTTTACAGCCAGCCAATTCTTCAAACTATTTTCTTACAAGAACAGTAGATACAGCAGAAAAAGGTAGAGTTACTTCTGTGAGAACTGAAAATTTTGTTTCTTCATTTTCTAAAGTTAAGAGTCATGGTGTGAAAATTGATGGACTCACCATGAAAACATTTGCTGTTCCTCCCTCAACACAAAGTGATTCATCTTACATTGTATTCAATCCCTCAAGTCTTCCAATGACTGTGAAATCTCCAGTTTTGCCTTCTGGGCATCATTTACAGATTCCAGCCCATGCTGAAGTGAAATCTGTACCTGCATCATCATTGCCTCCTTCAGTTCAGCAAAAGATACTTGCAGCTGCAACCACAAGTACCTCAGGAACAGTCGAGGCCTCCCAAATACCAACAGTTATTTATGTAGCTCCTGTAAATACAGTAAAAAATGTAGTTACCAAGAACTGTCAAAATATTTACCCAAAACCTGTTAGAGAAATACCAAAACCAATGATACTCAATACCACACAAATTCCAGCAAAAGTTGCTACAGAGACACAATTAAAAGGTGGTGAGCATTCTCAAGCTACTCCAGTGAAATGGATTTTTCAAGAAAATCTACAACCTTGTACTCCATCTCTTGTTGCTGTTAAATCTTCAAATAATGTGGCATCAGAAATTTTAAAAAGTTTTGTAGATGGGAAAAGTTTGGGAGATGATACTATAAGTATGTCACCTAGTGGGACGCAATCTATAAATGTGCCTTTAAAAGATAATGCATTGGTTATGTTTAAGGGGAAAGTCTATCTATTGGCTAAAAAGGGAACGGATACTCTGCCATCACAAACTGACCAGAATTCTGTTTCTGTTGATACTTCACTAAGAAAAGACATATCACAGATAGTGAGTTCAAGTCCAGTCACAGAAATATCCAAAGAGGTTGTAAATATTGTTTTAGCTAAAAATAAATCTTTCCAGATGGAGAGAAAATCACTTTCAAATACTCAGCTTTCTTCCATGGTCAATGTAAGTTCAGAGAAGAATAAAAAAGTGGAGAAACCATCTCTTTGTACCACAGACCCAAATAATACGAACCAATCCAGTAACTACCCAAAACAGAGTAAGACTTTATTCACAAAACCACTCTTTCCAGATGGATTTAGTACAGGACAGAGTGCCCCAAGAAAAAGAAATATCATCCAGAGCATAGAGAAAATAAGTTCCTCTGTTGATGCAACAGCTGTTACTTCACAACAGTGTGTTTTCAGAGACCAAGAACCAAAGGTAATTTTTCAATGTCAGGATATTCTTATATATCTATATAGAAATTTTTCCTTTCTTAATTCTCAAACTTGTCTATGATACCTGTCTTCCTCCTCCCCTAATCATCACACACATAATTAAGTCAAAGCTTTCATCTTAGTAAATGCTTGAGTACAATTTAGAGTCTAAGCAGTATCTTTTTCTTGAATCATTTTGCCATATATCTTTAATACAAAATTAAGCAAAAACCACAGAACAAGGATAAGAGAGTTAGGGAAGGATAATATAACTTCAAAAACTTACTAAAATTGTGTATGCATACATACATACATATATATATTTGTATGTGTGTGTGTGTGTATATATATATACATATATATGCACATACATATATGTATATATTTAGTGGCCTACTTTTAGTATGGAAGGAGATAACCATGCATATAGGTGGGCTGAGGTTTTGTTTTCTAATTTTTGTGTGATGTTGGTGAGAAGGCATTCAGTTTTTTTAGACACAATGTAGAGTGAGAGATGGCTAGCCAGACCTTTCAGTCATTAGTAGAAATAGGATTTTTATCAGCACCTTTGGTAGCATTTTGTTGCTTTTGTTACTGTTTTTTGTAGGTGATTTTTTTCCTTTTTAAAATCTCTTCTAATTATTCATCCCACTACTCAACATACCCACTAGCAACATGCATAGTAGCTTTCTGTTCTAAATTTATGTGTGTTTGTATGCTCACTAAATACTTACACCCACTTTTTCCTTACTTATGTAGAGGTCTACTTAGCAATGTCATTATTTCACCCCTTCAGTACAGAACTTACTGAGTTCTAGAAACATAAGGAGGTAAATTCTGATAAGTACAATATTGATAAAAGACATACGACTTTTCCAGGAAACTAGTATCTAAATAGTACAGTGTAGATTATTATTAACTAGCCATTAGTGTCTATTCTCATTTCAGTTGCTTGAGAATGGACTACCTGTTACTCTTTGTACAACAAATTAAATGAGGTATTGTAGAGAAATGTTTTAATTTGTATTCAGTTAAATTCAGGTTTTGAATGTGGGTGGTAAAGTAAAAGTAAAAAAAAACCTTTAAAGCATCATGTGTTCTCATAGAAGATTGCATAGTCACTTTATTGTCAGTCTGAAAAATAACTTGAGTAATTAGCAGCATTGTCTGTGTTTTCTTTTCTTAATTCCAGATACAGAATAAGATGGCATCAGCATTAAAAAACCGTACTCAAGAAAGCAAGGATGTGAAAGAGTCTGAAGAAAGCACTAATAAGGCATCATATTTGAAGAGTGATACTGAATTTAAAAAGATATTTGGTCTCACTAAAGATGTGAGAGTTTGTCTTACTCGAATTCCTGACCGTTTGGACTGTGGAAAAGGTTTTGATTACTTTAGCACTTTGGTGACAGGTGGTACATACAGAGAGACAGAGTTTGTGGTGAAGGAAGAGAAAAACAAACAGGTAATAACAGGTTTTAATGTGTCCTTTGTAGGTAGTGCAAAGATAAATGTAATAATTTTCTTGATTTGCTTTTCAGTCTTGTGTGGTTAGTATGAATGATGATTGCTACCAGGTTTATGAATACATTTACCAAAACTGTGTTTAAAAGAACAATATATGCACAGATAACAGTGCATCCCTATTTAAGATTTTAAGTTATTGTTCATCTACTGTTTTTTCTTTCCATTGTATTAAAAAGTGGCTATAGTCTTTTAACTACTTTTCCTAATCCTACTTTGGAGACTTTACATAAAGGAAATAATTCAAAAATAGTAGTAAATATAACCTGGCAGATTGCAGTATTAACCATTTTAAGCAACTTATATGATCATTAGTAATAGAAATATCTCAATAACTTTACCTAATGTTACTATATTTATGAATGAATGCGTCATTATGATTTAGTATTCCAAACTTAAGTTTTTCCCAGTGAAAAACTTCCACATGTAGCCACTGCAAAGAAAAAGAGAAAAAAATCAGTTTTATTTTTCAAGTATTTCACAAGTACTATTATATTGTAGTGGTAGGTCAACATGGTTTGCAATATGTGACTTGAGCAGTTAAATGAAACAGTGAAATAAGCAGATTTTTCTCAGAGACTATGATTAGGTACCACTCAGTGGTACTGCACAGTGAGACCTGTTTCTTTCATGCTATAGTTATCTTCAGGAGATTTCATTGAGTTCATCTTAATAACTAAATATGTGTATGTAGAAACTGTTAACTTTGAGAGTACAGTATATTATATATAAACATACGGCAATAACTTTTTAAAATTTTATTCCACATGGCAATAGAGTTGTAAGAAAAGAAAGGCAAAAGCCACTAAGAAGATGGATCACACAAAGAAGACAAAAAGAGAGAGTGCTTTTAACACAGTCATAAATGGGGAAGCAAATGTCACCAATTCTGAATCACTTAGCAGCATTTTACCAACTTCAAATATACTGCAACATAACATTCTCCCAAGCCACAGCAAAACCGGAGAAGAAAAGAGAACCAGTATAAAACACTATTCCCAAGGACAACAGGAGAAAGTTGCATTGAAGTCAAATGTAATTTTCGAACAAAGTCATTGCTTTAATAAAAACTATACTGAAGATATTTTCCCAGCGACACTACCAGAATTAGAAGAAACCATCCGAGATGAAAAAATAAGAAGACTTAAACAGGTGCTGAGAGAGAAAGAAGCAGCTCTTGAAGAAATGCGTAAGAAAATGCAACAAAAATAACAAAATGTCCTATATTTAAAGGCTTCAATGAAATAACTTTTTTAAACAAGCCTTTTTTATTGATACAGTACTCGCCATATATTACATTCCATGATCCCAGTGGATGTCTGAAACTGAAGATAATATTGAACCCTGCAATTCTTGACAGCCACTCCCCATACCTAAGACTGTTACTTAAATACCAGTGTGGACACACAGCAAAGGAATGATTTATGTTTTGAGCAGGACAGTATAAAATTGCATTGCACTACTCAGAATTGACATACAACTTAAACTTACGTAATATTTCTTGGAGTTTTCCATTTAGTATTTTGGATACCATGGAAAACAAAACTATGAAGGACTACTGTAAGTTAATTATAGATGTATTCTGCAATTTTTTTTGAATGTGAGACTTGTTTTTTTCATCAGTTGGTTTTCAAATTTAAGGAATACAGAAAAATTTGATTTACATGACATGTGAATAAAACACATAGGGTACCTGAACCATTGTCTTTAGATACTTGTTTTGAAAGGAAAAATGTTTTATTTTATTTTTCCTACAGTCTTAATTGTAGCTCCCCAAGTTTAGGTATTTGTACAGTGTTTTTGTTACTGTACCTTTAGCTAAATTGCTGATGTGTTGCTCCAGTAAATCTACTATATACTTTTGAAAGTTTGCAATTCAGGAGAAGAAATGAGCTGTAAATACAACTTTACCATTGAGTTTGTGTATGTACTTTGGTCTCTCATAAAATGATGGTGCCTTCTATTCACCATTGTTTATTTCTTTTAATTTCATGAAAGAAAATATATTACAACAGCATTATTTAAATGTTGAGATATTTCTAAAGTATTAAAGATAGTTATTTTATAACTCTGCAAAGTTATTTTGTAAATCCAAAATGGTATTTAGAATTCAGGCTGTTTGAATGTTTGATGTATTATTGGCTTAAAGTGATATGTTACTGGGCAGCAGTTCATTCTCCTCCGTTCCCTTTTTTTGTATATGTGTACATGTTAAATAATGTGAAAAGTAGATCTGAACACTTTTCACATTATTGCTTATTAACCTGTATACTTTTCTTAATAGAGTCATACATTTTTCTGTCAGGCTAATCTTTGATTTGGGAGAGATTATGAGACTAGTTTGGACATAGTTATTAAGAATGGGGCAGAGAATAAAGTAATTAAAATGGTTAACAAGTCCTGGAAATAACACATTTTGAAAAGAACTATACAATGGCAATAAAAATAGTAAAGCAGAAAATACTAAACAAGAGTGAAACCAATCAATTAGATTCTTTTTGGTAGCAGTTTTATGGAAATATTCACATACTGTAAAATTCACCCTTGTAAAGTGATGTTATTCAAAGGTGTACCTTTATCCATACTTCAGAACATTTTCAACATCCTCAAAACTCATGTCCATTAAGCATCACCTCATTCCTCCTTCCTCCATCTAAGCAACACAGTGTTTAGATAGAATTACTTACTGTGAACGTTTTGTATACATGAGATTATATATTTACTTGTGTAACTTTTTTTGTTAATATTTTCAAGGTTTGTTACATTGTAGCATATATTGGTATTTCATTATTTATTGCTAAATCATATTCTACTGTACTGATACACAGTCATCCCTCAGTATCTGTGGAGATTGGTGACAGAAACCCCAAGGTACCAAAATCCATGAGTATTCAAGTACCTTCTATAAGATGGCATAGTATTTGCATATGTTATATCCTGCTGTATAATTTAAATAATTCATTCATCACTTATAATACCTAATACTGTGTAAATTCTGCATAGGTAATTATACTGTATAGAAAATAACAACAAGGAAACTGTGTGTTCAGTGCAGATGTATTTTACAAAATTTTTGATACAATATTGGTCATGGAACTCAAAGTGGGCCAGTTGTACCACATTTTATTTGTTCATCTCCTACAGGCATTTGGGTTGTTTCCATTTTGGTGTACTTAAAACATTTCTGTGAATTTTAATGTATAAATTTTAGTGTGAACATGTTTTCAATTCTTCTGGGTCTATTCCAAGGAATTTAATTATTCAGTCATGCAATAACTCTTATGTTTAACATGTGAGGCACTGCCAAACTATTCAGTCATTTCTGTTCCCCAACTTCACTGCAGCACATCTTGTCAAAGTCACCAGTGATTACCATGTTACTCTATCCCTAGATTAGTTATCAAGCTTCATGGTTTTTTTTTTAGTAGAACATGATTTCACAAATCATTACTTTCTTTTATAAATGTGTAACTATTACAGAAGTAATATATGTGTATTATAGAAAATTAGAAAATATAGCAAACTTAAATACTAAAACTTAAAATATCACACTCCCATCATTGAGAATTTATCACTTAAGATTTTAAAGTGTGTCCTTTCTGAACTTCAAAAGTGCTCCTCCATCTATATATTTGTATGTGTATATGTGTTATCAGAATAAGATTCCTACTTAGGCTATTTTGTGTACCACTTCTAGAGTCAACAACTTAATCCGTTCCTTTGAGTAAACTATCATCTCTTCTAATATTGATGCCAGCTTCACCAGTTTGACCCCAAAATATGATTTCTATTTCTCCAAAACACTGTCAAATGTAGGACTGTACATTTATGTTTCTTCAAAACACTGTCAAATGTAGGATTATGCATTTTTTGTGGCTCTTATACCCCACAAAGGTTTTTTTCCATGTAATACATTTTATAAAACACACTGATGTTTTGTTTCATTTTGTTTATTTTGATAAACACCAGCCAATTGTCCTTTCTTCTTTGATATGCTTTTCCCTCCAGAGAACTATACTTCTACTTAATTATTCAACTTATTCTCCTCAGTGCTTTCATTTGCCTCTGCTTTCTACTCACTTTTTTGGTGACTTCATCCAGTTTTATGGCTTTAAATGCTATATGTTGACAAGTTGCAGTTTTTTTTTTTATTTTGAAATATGTCTCTTATATTCCAGATTTGTACAGCAAGCTGCCTTTTTAAATCTCTGTTAGATGTCTCAATAAATATCTCAAATTTATCCAAATGGAAATACTGCTCTTTCCCTAAACTTCCTTTACCTACCATTATTCCAATTTTAGCTAATGACAACTTCATTGCACCAGTTACTCTGGCCCCAAAATTTGTCATATTTGTTTCTTTTCCCTGACATCCTACTCATGATAAAAATTGGTGGATTCTGGTTTTAGAATACTCCAAATCTGACCAACTTCTATCTTCAGTGCAATGATTAGTGCTGGAATAGATTATTAGTAGACTCATAAATGGTCTCCTTTTTCTGTTGAATTCTTCTGTTTGACTTAGAAATTGAAGAAAAATATTTTATTTCATCTTTTTTAAGCCTTTAAAATAGTGTAACAGTTGGGATACTGCTCAACTTCTTAGACTTTGGGATCAAATTACACACTGCCATCCTTAATTCCTTTTCCACACTAATTGGAATACAGTACATTTTATCACAGCAATTTGCAAAACACAAGCTCTACAAAGATGTGAAATATAGCATAATTTCATCTTAACAGTGTAAACTAAACTAGTAAAGATGCAAACTTATCAGATACCTAATTGCCCTAAAAGATTAGGGTACTGCATATGTTCACTTTCTGTTGCTATAATGTGTAGTTGAGATTATTTTGGCTCACAGTTTTATAGGCTGTGGCTCATGCTTGATTGGTTCTGTTGTTTTTGGGCCTCTAGTGAAGTAGCACATTTTGGGGGGGAGCACGTGGCAAAGCAGACTGCTCACCTCATGGCCAGGAAGCAAAGGAGGAAGGAAGACGCTTAAGCTTGTTAAGTTCACCAGTATCCATTATATTGCTAAATCTAACAGCTAAGTCTTATTTTAATATCTCTGTAGCATTTGATGCTTTTAATCAGTCTGTCACTATTGAAATATACTCTTTACTCACTTCCAGGATCATTATTACTCTCATTAGTTTCCTAATACCTTATTGACTACTTAGTCTCTAGCTAATTTCTCCCCCTCTCTATAGTCTCCTAACTTTGGAATTACTTCTGTTAAATCTTTTCATTTTACATCTATACTTAGGTGATGATCTCATCTAATTCTTAAGGATAAAAATATCCATCGCTAAACTTTAAAATTAGATCAGAGATATAAAATGATAAGCTACAGAAAGCATGTACTCACAGGTTGCTCCAGAATCTTAATCCAAAGCAATAGGTATGTGTCTCTGTGAGAAGGTGGAGATACATAGGAAATTGTAGGACTACACTGTAAGAGCAGCCGAGGGAAACCCTAAAATTGGTAGTTAGGTAAGTAAATTAGCTGAAGGATTTGGTACTGAATAAGTGGTAGCTCAGGGTGGGAGGGAGATCCTCCTCCCCAATGTAGTGGTAAAAGGAATAACTAGACATGGAACCTTAGAACCTTTGATACAGTCCAAGCAGACAAGAGATGACTACAGCCAAGTGAACAAACATCTTTACATTTAGACAGTAGGGTTTGAAAGCCATCTTTGTAGCTCCCCACTCCCTTCCCTCAGTACTACAAAAGAAATGGTCTTTGGCTGAAGTAGGGCAGCAAACCATCTTAAGCAAGTACCTCTGAGTAGGTGCAAAATATTCTGACGTTTTTCAGAGCTCCAAGATGAAAGTATGGCTGCTATGGGGAGAAAGTGGCTACCTTTTCTAATTAGAATGGGCCCAGGCAAAAGGCAACTGACATGGTAAAACTATAATCATGAGATCAGAAGAGAATTGTTATCCACTAGTTGATGAGAGACTGAACTCTAAGCCAGCTCTAGAATTCAGGTGGCATAGATTGTGAGATAGGTAATTCAAATGTTGTGGCAGGAAGCGAATTGATTCAAATAATGTTTTGTGGTGTCAGAGGGTCTGGGGCTGAGTGCACCCAAGCAGGAACTAGTTGAAGGCAAGATACTAGTAGTCCTAAAAACAAACACAGTCCTTGTGTACACATCCTCCATCTGGTCTTCCCTCAGACTGAAGATGGAGTTGCACAGACACTAGCCAGCAACACCTCCAGAAATAACAGCCTGGAAATTTTTTGAACCTGGCCCATGGTCCAGACCTGCCTATTAATTACACAAGTAACAGAATTGGAAGAAAGTCTAGATTATCTAATGCCCTTGCTCCCAGGTAGTGAAGCTCTGCTTCCTGTACGCTATATAAAGCCCCTGTACTTTGGACTGAGGAAAAGAGTTCTGGACTTAGACTTCATTATAAATAGCACAAAAAAGAGTATTGGGCTGATTTTGTTTTTCAGTTTTTAAGATGTTGCTTTTTGTAAACCCTGAAGAGGTGTGTGTATATTTATGAGTGCTAGTTACTGCTTTTACTTCTATGTTGTCTTACCATGACATACTATGTTCTCCCACAAGAATCATAGAATTTTCTAAATAAGATTTTTTTGTCTTTAGTTGGATGCAATTTCTCAGTGTCTCTTCTTTACATTTATATTATCTACATCTCTTCTCTCTTTTCTTCCCCTCTCCTACTGAAATCTCTTCTCCCTGTCCTCTTATATGTAGATGTCATTAACATTTTTCCCATTCTCTTTTAAAGTATATATGGGGCATGTGTTAGATGGAACTTAAGTGTTAATTTTTGATTTTGCTTCTATACTGTTTTAATTTTTCTCAATTTCCATTTATATTGTTTCCATCCAGCACATCACCTCTCAGGTCTTCCTTCACTTTCCTTTCTTAGTGTAAAAATACTATCAAAGCATATTTTTTCTTGTGCTTGATCTTTTCTTTTTACATAGTTTTTCTTATTTTCTCCCTCTGTTTACTACCCTAGCCATTATTACAGTTCTTTCATTTTTCTGTGTTGTGACCAGGGTTTTTAAGGAAAAAGACAATACAGGACATACAATTTATAGGATTATTTTATAATATTCACCCAAAAAGTCAAGTGCAAAAGATCCATCTAATCACTACTGACCCAAAGAATCCAGTTGAGGGCCTGGATCCCACAGTAGTGTTCCGCATGAGTTCTGTTGAAGGTCTAGGGCCCATGGCAATGTTCTCTATGAGTCCAGCTGAAAGTCTAGATCCCAGACAGTGCCTCATGGAAGTCTATCAAGGATCTGCACTGGGAAGGCTCAGAGATCAGTGGTGGAAGCTAGAAAGTCTGTGCAAGTAGGGTGAAGAATATGTGCCAGCATGCTGAGGGGACTACACTGGAGTCAGGGAACAAAGCTCAAGATAAGGACAAGAACTCCCTGAAAAAGAAGCACAACCATCCTCAGAGTAAGGACTTTGAGAGCCTCTGACGCTCAATTCATATCAGGAACACCCGTGGACAGACTTCTCCAAGAGAATCAACAGCACACCGTCTTTCCCCTCCAGTTTTCCTTTCCAGGCTATTGGCAACAATCCTCAGGTAGCCTTTCGACACTCAGAACCACACTGAATCAGTCCCGCTGGGGATTATAAGTTGACCATTACTTAATCCACCACAACTAGGTTATTAAAAGACTATCAAGAAATTTTAAAGGAAACTTTAAATTGCATGTTGATGTATGTTTTATTGTTTGGATCATTACTGGAAGTTTTTTTTTTCTTACAATAAAGTATAGGATTTGTATGTAGTGTAAAACATTGTTCATTCATTATTGCAGAAAATTCCAGTAACACTAGAAACAATACACAGATAAAATAAGCATTTAGAACCTAAAATAAACATCACCAGAAAAGACAGCTTCATGACAGATAATACTCAAGTTGCCAGGAGCTCAGAACAAAGAATATTAAAAACTTACAAAGATGTACCACATCACTTACAAAAGCAAAACCATCTGAATAACACCGTAAGTTTCAATAGAAACTTGAAAGATGAGGAAGATTTTGAGTGAGAAATTTGAAACCATGAAAAAATTGTTAGCCCAGATTACTATTTCATTCAAAGCTGTCCTCCAGAATTGAACAAGGACAAATAAAGACCTTACATGATAATGGTACACTAATTTATGAAGAACATATGTAAGGCAATATTAGAGACATTGAGGATAACAGTGTCTGTGAAAAACAAATGTTGCTTAGGATGCAGGGCAATGGAGCACTCCTGCATTTTTATTGGGGATGTAAACTAGTACAATCACTATTGAAATAAGTATGGGGATTCCTCACAAATTAAAAATAGAAATAATATAGAATGCAGCTCTACTTCTAAATATATTCCTACCCTCCCCCAATTAAGGACAACATACTGTAGTGATACATACATACTTATGCTTAAGTCAGTACAGTTTATAATTGCTAAACACTAGAAGCAGCCTAGATGTTTTTCAATAGATGAATGAATAAATAAAATGTATGTATCCACAATGGCCATCTGTGACAAACAAATAGCATCATACTAAATTATCAAACTTGAAAGCTTTCATTCCAAAATCAGAAACAACTCGAAGATGTCCATTATTACCACTACTATTCAATATTGTTCTGGAAACAGCCAGAGCAATTAGATAAGAGAAAAACATAAAAAAGAATAAAGAGAGGAAAAGAAGTTAAATTATTACTTGCAGATGACATGATATTCTACATAGAAGACCCCAAAAATTCTACTAAAGGACTTCTAAATTTAATAATCAAATTCAGGCATAGCTGGATACAAGGTCAACGCTGAAAAATCAGTAGCATTCCTGTATTCAAGCAACAAACTGAGAGAAATTATGGAAACCTCATCTTTCATAATCATCTTTCATAATATCAAAAAATGAAATATTGAGCATTCAGTCTAAAAAAGGAAGCCAAACAGATTTACACTGAAATGATTTTTCTCTGAAAAGAGAGTCCAAAGAGGATGTCCAAAAATGGAAAGATATCATTGGTATTGGGTAGGAAGAACCAACATAGTGAAAATAGCCATGCTTCCAGAATTGTGATAAAGACAATGTAATCCCAGTCAAAATACTGGTAGCATGCCTCTCAGAATTATGCAATGGAGTATTATTCGGCCATGAAGAATAAAATCATGTCATTTGTATCTTAAGAAAACTGAGCTAAATGAAATACCACAGACACAGCATAAGCACCTGCGTGGCAAGTACGAGGTCATGAGTTTGATCCCTGGTACCAAAAGAAAAAGAAAGAAATGCCACAGACAGTTAAATATTGCATTCTTTGTTAGATAAGATAGATTAAAATATAATGAATAAAGAATTGATAACATGAAAAGCTGTAGCCAATTATTTAATACTCATGCATTCCTACATATTTTTGATTTTTGATAAATATGAACACAGCTAAATAGATATACATATGAATATGTGCAGGTATACATAAAACAGTGCTAGATATTATGTAATACAAATCATTTGTTGAAAATGGATATTATACAAAGAATAAATGACATGAATATACATCTAAATTATATTTCCTAAAAAACTTATTTAAATGCTGATTAAATTGTCAATTTTTAACATTGTGATGCCGTAGAACATCGTCCAACATTTAGACAAGTTTTGGTTTAAGACTATGCTGCAGAAATTGGATACGTCTAATCATTTGACTTGGATATTTGCTTTTTTTTTTTTTTGACAGTGTTTCACTATGTAGTTCAGGCTGGCCTTGAACTCACTTTTTAGCCCAGGCTGGCTTCAAACTCATAGTGATCTTACTACATTACAGTAATTATGTAAACATTTTCAAACGTTCTTTCCTTATAGTAGAATAAAATCAAAGCAAGTAGTTTTCATTCACTGTCATGTTTACTTTGATGACTGTCATAGCTGAAAAATATTTCTCAAAACATCTGTGGTCCCAATGTAGGAAGTTCAGAGTTAGATATATGTTCTAAAACTTATATTAATTACTTTGTCTCAATGAAAACATGTCTTATTCACTTGAAATAGTGACATTTAGTAAATTCATGCTTTCCTGATATCAAAATCATATATTTTTAATTTTTAATTGATAATGCTTGCATATCTTGTGGAGAAGCTCTATCATGTTTCAGTAGTTGTACATATTGTGGAGCACCACCTACATATCACAGGTGAGCCCAAGGTATCTACATATAAAAATGCAGTTTCCATTTTTTTATACCTTACCATAAAAATTCGTTGTAATATTCAGGTCTACAAGTAAATTAAATGTGCTAAAAATTTAAATTAAAAAAGGGAGAGTTCACCTCACAATAGATTTAATTTTGCAGTATATACCATTTAAAATATTTAAATTGTAATAAAGATGTAACTCCTGCAGAAGAAAGATAATGCAATCCACTGAGGTCTAAAAACAGTCCGTTGGAAATATCTGCATACTGGATAATAACAACACCCTGTCCAGTGCTAATGTGGGATCGAGGGTATGCTTATGTTTTTCTAGGAAATGCTAAATGACCTATCTGGGTGCTAGTGTGTGCTGTCCAGATGTTTCATGAGCCCAAACCCAGAAAAGGTGTTGATTTCCTCTCAAGAAGCTGATGCCCAGTCCTATGAAAGTGATGCCTTGGAGACCAAACCACAATTGATAGAAAAGGATGAAGCTAGACTTGACCCAAGATGCCCACAAGATGGTAATCACAAATAAAAAAGATCCAAATATATGATAGAAGTACATGCTAAGTCCTATGACAAAAATACATTAATTATAGACAAGATTTTGTCTTTTTCAAATTCTTTGATAAGAGATCTCTGTTAATTAACCTACAACAAATCTGACTAGTCTATTTAAAATTACAAAATGTTCAGCTGTAGACAAATTTGTGTAATTCAATTTGGCTACAATATATTTGAGTGCACTCTGATTGTGTAAGATGTTCATTAGTCTGCCTGTGAATCTGTCTGTCCAGTCTAAGACTTGGAGAGTTCTCATGGACACTGACAACTCTGTGTTTGTTTCTATGTATGTTTGAATCTGTACAGATTGTCCATGTTTGTCCATTTGTCCATTTGTGAACAGCTGTTCATTTTTATTTTTAGCTCAGCAATTTTCCTTTTTCCTTTTTCTTTTGCATTTATAGATCATTTACTCAAGATTTATTTGAGTTATAAAATTACAAAACATGCTTCCACTTGGGTTCCCAGTTAGTCACAATGGTGCTACAGTCAGTTATGTAAATGCACTGTACATTGTTGCTTATCATAATTTGAGAGTCTGTCCTTGTTCAAAAATAATATGTTAAACGTATGATTGGAGTTTTCTTAAGAAAAAATTATTATAAAAATGCTTAAACAAATATCCCTTGGGGTTGGGATTGTTGGACAGGACTTCAATTGATGAATAAGAAAGTGGCCACCTGGTAACCTTTTACCAGCTCTTGTTCATTGATTGGAGGCTCCAATGCTCTTCATAGCCTTATGGGAGACATCTCAACTAAAGTTGTATGAAAATATTATTGTAATATGTTCACATTGGTCATCATTAAAAGCAATAATACAAAAGATTTTTGATTTAAAACATGCCCATCCATATGTTTTCATATGGTTATGATTGTTGTTAACCTCATGATGTATTCATATATTCATGCTTCCAGATATACTGGTTTTCCAAAATGTAAAATAGGGATTGTTTATGGTGACAGAATTTTGGTTCAGATTCAGACCTCTGCCTCTAACAAATGCTTATGAAATGTATATCCCCCTAAATGACAAGTTAGGTAAAATCTTTTATGTATTAAATAGGGATGGTTAACCAATTTGATGTCAACATGAAGATTCAAGAGTGTTACAAAATGTCATCATGGTTTTTTATGCTACAACATTGTATGTGGTTTGATTTCTAAATTTTCTATGTAAAATATGTAACTGTTTGCTACTATTCTACAGGTATTCAAATGTTAAAACAGCCATGGTTGTTGAAAAATAATGGTCCTTGTTACACCAGTGCCTCCTTCATAAATGCCTGTTCAAAATGTAACATTTCTCTACATCATGGACTCCCTTACAATCCCCATTGACAGACCATCCTCTACCATACCAATCTTGTCTTAACAAATTTAATAAAAACAGAGGGGGACCTATGCCCCCAGAGTATACCAGATGAACTACTAACTAAATCCCTTAGCACTATGAATTTATTAACATTTGACAAAAAAAGGACTATCTCCTATTCACAAACATTGGGGCCCATTACTTGCCTTTCCTACTCTGGACCTCTGTAAGGACCTCTTTATTCAACAATGGCAACCCAGGGTAGAGGATTCACTTGTGTCTTTCCAGAAACAGTCCTTTACCCCATGTGGATCCCCACATGTGATGTCCAGCCCACCACTGCCACTGACCTTGGATATGGATTGACTGACAACAACAGTCACCCAGAAGGGGAACCAACTTGAAGCAGAAGGAGGCACATCCCTAACACCCCCCCCATCACATGGGGAGCCATTAAAGCACACTGTAGCCAAGCCAAAAATCTCCTCCCTAATCTGCCCAGGCTACTGCTGAGCTGCTGCAGCAGGAGACACCACTGCCGTCTCCCTCACCCAATGAACAGTGACTAGCCAGGCTCTCAATAACCTATCCAGCTCTGCCACTGAGACTTTTTGAGTGCAACAACAAATAAATGCCTACACCCACATGGCTCTCTTAAACCTTCAGCAGCAAATAGACTTTCTAGACACAGCACTACAAGGTCTGTTGTGCATCAGTACAATGGCCTGTGATCAATGATACGCTTCTGTGGTGTTCTGCATTACTTAAAACCTGCCAATGTTTCAGCTGCACGTCTGCCCCTTCATGACTGGACCCTAGGCTCTTATAATAGCACTTATTGGAACCTATCACTGCAACTTACCGACCAAATACAGACAATTGACTCCATCCAAATGCCAGTGCTGACTGATACTATCCTCACTGACCTCTTAGATAACCTACAGTGCTTCCTTTCTCCCTCTAATCTCCTCACTCTGGGACTCCGAGGATTATTGGGATTAATTGGTTTTTATGTCTTACAGATGTTATGCACCTGGGTCCACAACCTACATTCTCAACAAGCCATTGATGGCCTCCATACAATTGGCATTAATAAAAAAAGAGGGGGAATCTGTGGGAGGTCGAGGTCCTGAGATATGGCTGGCCACCCTGGCACAAGAGAGAGTCTGAGCACACTCAGACTTCCCACTGCTTGGCACACTGAGTAGAGCATCCCTGCCAGGGCTGCCCCACTCAGAGCCCACCCCACAGTGCATCCCTGCCTTCCCTAAACCTACTTTTTCCCTTCCTGAAGCTCAATCCCATCCTTCTCTTAGCTCACTTCTGCCCTCCCTCTTCAGTCTATATATACTCCTGCACTTCTGTAATAAAATCAGATTTGTGCCATCAGCCTGATCTCTGGCGTAGTCTCTCCATTGCCCCTTGCCAGTCCCCTGCAGCCCCAAAAAGGCTGCACAGCAGCTCACCTGCGATAACTGAGGAAGTTTGCTGTTGCATGCAGATTAGTGGTGGCAAGTAAACAGTCCTAGAAGACAAAATGGTGATTCATAGGCAGGGTAGCTCCAACTGAGTGTTAACATACTCTGCCATCCGAGTCACAGGTGCTATTATGTTAGGTTTTCTGGCACTATAAAGAGCAAAATATAAAGTAAAAATAACCTTTATTCCAAGGATGTGGAGAGAAGTCTATGACCATAGGCAGCCTAGCATTCTGTTCATCAAATGGAATTTCTATTCTTAGTTGTTTTTGAGGAATTCATATGATATCTATAATGATGTGCTAGTGTACATTCCCATCAACAGTGTAGGAGTTTTCACCCCCCCAACTTCACCAACATTTGTTGTTTTTTGAGTGCTTGATGGTCATTGTATTCACATATAACAACAATGCAAAAGAAATCAGGAAAAAAATTCCCTTTGTGATAGGGTCAGAAAAGTTAAATATGGGGAAATTAGCTTAGCTAAAGAAGTGGAATTCCTCTATATATAATATAAAAATATAATATTATATAAATGATATTTATTAATATTTTATATAATATAATTGGTATATATTAAAAATGTGTTATATATTATACATATATAAATATATTCAATATATACAATATAATATATAATATAATGTATAATATAATATACAATATAATACAATATAGATAATATATATAAATATATATATTCAATGAGAAGATATATAATTCCATGAAAACACCATCCACACTCTTCACCACACCAGAAAACTCTGTCTTAAAATTGATATGTAACCATAGGAACAAGAATAGTCAAAGAATATCTGAGCAAAAGAGAAAAAATGCAAAATCCTGTATTTAAAATTATGCAGCAAAACTACAATAATAAAAACAGCATGGCATAGGCACAAACTTAGACATGTAGACCAAGGAATAGAACTGAAGATGTAGATCCAACTCTGTTATAGATTAAACACTGGTGGTCAACTTAACACCAGCAGAATTAAATCACCATGCTGCTGAGCATAGATGTTTCACCTGAGGAAAGTTGCTAGCATAGAGACGTGGAGGAGAAGGAAGGTGTACATGCATTGAGGCATTGAGGCATTAATGCATTGAAGCATTGTGAGTTCTCCTACATGTTTCTGTTTGAGCCGTTAGGTTCTCCTGGAGAAGCTCTGGTCCTCACATCGAGCATTGCTTTCTAGCTCCAGAGAGGAAGACATGTGCCACTTGGTCTCCAGGGTGAACTTGTCACACTGGCTTCCTGGCATGTTCTCAACTGTGCTTGCTGTCGGAGGAGCCTTTGTGTGGCTGAGGATGGCTGTGGTACTTTTCAGGACAGCCCTGGTCTTTGTTGTGAGTGTGACTTCTCAGCATTAGTGTAGAACTGTCAACCTGCCAGCATAGCTCCTTCACTCCACTGGCATGGACTTTCTAGCTTCCACCACTGACCTCTGGGCCTTTCCAGCATGGATCTGTAAAAGGGACTGGCGTAAGTCCTTCTTGTGGGCTCTAGACCTCCAGATGGACTTGTGGGAGGAATTGTCATGAGCTTTGGGTCTTCATCTGGACTCATGCGGGACATTGCTGTGGGATTCAGGCCCTTGGCTAAATATTCTATGTCTTCAGTGTTGTGGACAGATTTCCTGCATTTTCTTGTGTTAAGTACAGATGACTATCATAAAAATAATATCATAAACTCCCCATCATGATTCTAATTGTTCTGTGTACAACCTCTGTCTCAGTAACTTTTTACTCATTGCTGAGACAAAATACCTGATGCCCAAAGTTGGGAAAGGAAAGGTTTATTTCTCACAGTTTTTGGAGGTTTTAGTCCATACTCAGTTGACTCCAACGCAGGGTGGCATGGCGGGGCTGCAGTTCATGGTGGCTGCAAGCAGCAAGTGGGAACTGGCAAGAGAGACACACACACCTTCTTCCTGCCATTACATCACATCCTGGCTCCACCCCTTAGGAGGGTGTAGCACTGACACCACCAATCGAAGTGCTAGACAATGAACCAGTCACAAATGGACAATGCAAATACATGAAGCCTGGGGGCCACTGACATAAACCATGACATTCCACCCCTGGCCCCCAAAGACTCATGTACAACCTTTAAACAAATACATTTCGTCCATCTCCAAAAGTTGCCAAAGTCCTAACATTTTCAGCATTGCTGAGAAGTCCAAGTCCCAAGTCTCCTCCAATATCTAGGGCAAACTCTTAACTGTAACCCCCTGTACAAGTGAAACAAGGTTAAACATTTCTGAAATGCAAAGGCACAAAATAAACATTACCATTCCAAAAGTTACAAATGGCGGAATATAAGGCATTGGGAACAAAGCAAGTCCAACATCCAGCAGGGTGAACATTAAGTCCTAGAGTTGCATGTTCAGCATTTGAAGCAATCTGGTTGCAAGGTCCAAAAGGCTTGGGTGATTCCACCCCCAGGGCACTTCCAGGGATTTCAGCTCCCACAGCTTCTCTCTTAAACCTTCTCTGCTTAGTTTTTGCAGCTTTCCTTGGATGATCCACGTTCTTGGCTTTTCCAAACTTCTGGAGTCTCCACTGCACCTTTGGCTTCACACTTACATGTATGCGGTACTATATTAGTCAATGATTGATTTAGCATAGTTCTAGGTGTGAATAATGGGAAGGCCCACTCTGGATGTGGGTGTAACCACCCAAAAGGTTTCTAGCCTGAACAGGATAAAAGACAAAGACTTGCTTGCTGATTCCTGCTCACCTTGCCACATAATGTTTCTCTTCTCCCATGCCCCTCTGCCATGTCATCCTGCCTTAGAGCCAACCAACTATGGACTGAAGCCTCTATAAACTATAAACTAAAATAAACCTTTTCTCAGCTGAGCATTATTATAGCTTGGCATAACTGATGCCATTTTGAACCCTGCATTTAACTAGTGCCCTGTATTCAGGAAAATGGAAAATTACTCAGAGCATAAGTCCCATGAGAAAAGCCGAATGAGCTGTACCTACAGGAGAAAAATTAACCTGCTCAACAAAAGAAGCAGGATACAGGTGTCAACCAAAAATTAATGAAAGATTTGAACTAAATTGTTTCCAACAGGATGTCTTTTGTGATTTTCTCTTTTAAAAACTCTGTAACTTTCCAGTTCAGTGCCACTTGTTTGGACTCTGAAATGGGGGGGTCTGTATACAAGTAGTCCTGAGCTCAGCTATTTAAATTCCAATTTTATCAATTTAGCTGCTTTGATTCTTATATTATTGTTCACAAACCCACCTCATTTGGGGGCGTGCCCTGGATTATAGGATGCAAGCCTCTCTTTGAGGCAATTGTTCCTCAGGGGGACTGCCAAGAGATGTTCCTCACCCCTGAGGAATCTGTTTCAAAGAGAAACCAAAACCCCTGAATGCTAATTCAGAGCAAGCATTCCAGCTATTTACTGATATTATTCTAGTTTTTGTTGTGGGTGCCCCTTGGAGGTCTTTGCAGAAGTTGGACACAGCATTAAAATCTCCCAAACCATTTCCAGACAAGGCCTTGCCTGGGACTCGTTGGCCATAAGATCAAACTAGTTCTTAGTGTCAGTCGGTTAGTTTCTGTCTTTGTTTTGTTAATGTTGTTCCTCATGATTTAGTGTTTGTTGTTTGTGACAAACAGGTCAATCTGTTTCTGCTTCTTTATTGCCCCTGCAATGTGTTCTTATCTATTTTCAGGAATTTCATCAGAGAGCCTCTTCCTATGGTGGACCTGTTTATCCTGGGAAGCTCTGAACTTATTATGAACTTGAATGTCCCACTTTCAGAGTCTCTTGGCCTCTGGAAGGGACCTTTAACTTTTCTCTTTGTATTAGCAGGTCTACCTCAACTCCGCAAAACAACAGTGCTGCTGTTGCAGCTGCCACTGCTGCCACTGCTGCGAGCACCCTACCCAGCAGGTAGAGGGGGTACTTGTCCCCACCTGCAGGCCCTGCACCTGCATGTGCCCTGTACCATGAAACCTGAGGCCTGGACATCTCCAGGCTCCCACTGCAGAGCATAGCTCAGCCCCCCTTCCTCTTCCTCACATGCTGAGCAATCAGCTGGAGCATGGTACCTTAACTGTTTCTTGCCCAGTGACTCTTGGTGCAACAGCAGCAGCACAAGTAACCAGATAGCAGCAACCTGACAGGGGCCAGAGCCAAAGCCAAAGCCAAAGCCCACACCATGCAGCAGGGGCAATAATGGCTTCCAGCTCTCTAGGGCCAAGAGCACAGGCAGCTGTGCAGCTTCCCTGATGGACATAAGCCCAGCCAGCTGTAGTGCCCCTTTTTCTGGGCTTCTGCACCAATACCCTCACTTGCCCTATTCAAGTGAAGGAGGCTCTCCTTTGGTTTTGCCAGACTCATTTGAGTGATTTTAAAAGCAGCTGCTTGGAAGCCAAATAATCTGTCTAAATAGAGGTAAGTTAGGGACCTGACAAGGCTCCAGCTGTGTTCTTGGAGTGCCTACTATACATCTATTTATCTGGAGGCACCTGAGAATAGACATACCCTAAATATTGTGTTTTTCTCTCTGTTGGCCCCAGATATTAGAAAAAAAAGCTTCAAAGGCTAGAAGGATTTGAAAGTAAGGAACTCTCAGAGTTAATGGAGATAGCCCAAAAGGTCTTCAACAACCAAGAACATCCATGGGACTTAAACAAAAGGATGGCAAAAGTCCTTCTTGTTCTAGGAGAAAAGGAAAATCCCAAAGCCAAACATGACTCAGGGACCCCCCCCCAAATCTAAAGGGGCCTCACTTGCCAAAAACTGGTGTGCCTATTGTAAAAAAGAGGGCCACTGGAAAAAGGGCTGTCCAGAGTTCCAGAAAAAGACTGCCTCCACTCTGAAGGTTTTGATTCAAAACTGAGCCAGTCAGGGTTTTTTTCAGCCCCCAGGAACCCTGGTTAAGGGGGCCAAAAGGTCAGCTTCCTGGTCGACACAGGAGCAAGCTATTCAGTCCTACAACAGTCAGTGGGTCCCTTGACTTAAACCAAGATGAGCATTCAAGGAGAAACTGGAAAATAAAGGTTCACCCCTGGACCCACGCCAATATTACAGATTTGAACAGAAGGTCTCTAACCCACTTTTGGCTTGTCACTCTAAAATGTCTTTACCCCCTGATTGGATGAGACTTGCTCCACAAATTACAGGCTCTAATCTCTTTTGAGGACACAAACCCCTTAGTGACTCTTGGGTTTCACAGAAAGACTAGAGATCTTCGGCAAGGTAAATCAGAGGTCACTACCACTCCTTCTTCTGCTATTCTTTTTACTTGCCCTCTGACTAAAGGATACTTGTTTCTGGTGGACTCACCCCTGGAAGACTCCCCTCCAACTTCGTTGCTACAAAAAATAGCAAAAGGAGATTCCTGGGGTCTGGGCAGAATCCAACCCACTGGGACTTGCAATGAACAAACCTCCAATTGTAGTCACTCTTAACCCTGGGTTCACCCCAATCTGGGTGCACCAATATCCATTCAGCTTACAAGCCAAGGAAGGAATTTCCAAGCACATTCAAAGGCTAAAAGAGGCCAGTATCTTGATTCCTTGTAAGTCAGCCTGGAACACACCTTTGCTACCTGCCCAGAAGCCTGGGACTTCAGACTATAGGCCTATCCAAGACCTCTGAGAGGTAAATAAAATAATCATGACTTTGCACCCCACTGTTCCTAACCCACACATGTTGCTCAGTTTGTTGCCTCCTATGCACACCTGCTACTCCACATTGGACCTGAGGGATACTTTCTTCTCCTTACCACTGGCTCCAGTAAGTCAACCCCTCTTTGCCTTTGAATGGACAGACCCTAAGATGGGAGAATCAGGACAATTGAGCTGGATGCATTAACCTCAGGGGTTCAAAAACACACCAACTCTATTTGATGAAACCCTGAGGAGGGAACTTCAAGATTTGGGGGCAGAACATCCCTCTGTCACAGTGTTTCAATATGTAGATGATTTACTACTGGCCACTACAGACCTGTCCTCTTGTCTAGAAGCCACGGAGGCTGTATTGAGAGACTTAGACAATTGATCCTATTGAGTCTCCACCAAAAAGGCACAGCTCTCCCTGCCCAAGGTCACTTATCTGGGTTATGTATTAGAAGAAGGAAAACAGACTTTGTCAGATAAAAGGATTTAGGCTATCTTAAAAATCTCTTCCCCAAAGACTAAACATCAAGTTAGAGAATTTCTAGGTGCTTTGGTTGTGGATCCTGGGTTTTTCTGAAATGGCTCAGCCACTGTACACCTCCATGGGAGAGGATCCATCTGGACCTTTAACCTGGGCTGAGTTAGAAGAACAAGCTTTTAGTGATTTAAAACAGACTCTTGTGAATGCTCCAGCCCTTGCTCTCCCTGACTTAGCCAAACTTTTCTAATTGCATGTGGCTGAGAGTCATGAGATCACCTAGGACCCGGAAAGAAGCCCGTCACCTAACTTTCCTGGTGATTAGACCCCACAGCTGCGGGTACCCAAGTTGCCTATAGACAACTGAAGCCACCACAACCAAGGAAGCCTCTAAGTTGACTTTTGGACAGAGATTCCAGATAGTGGCCCTACAAATGTTGTGGAGACAATATTGTGGGTGCATCCTGATAGATGGCTTTTCAATGCTCACATTTTCCAATTCCAACCCTTTTTACTGCATACTGACTGCATTGAGTTCCTGTCTACCTCTGCCCTCAATCCAGTGACTCTGCTGCCTAATTATGACCCCTAAATGCTGATACATAATTGTATGGACATTATTGACTTGCTTTCAAGCCTGTGAGCTGACCTGACTGATGTTCTGTTTGCCCAACCTGAAGCCATCCTTTTCACAGACAGCAGAGTTACCTCCACCATGGTACTTAAGTGGCAGGAGCTGGAATGACCACTGAAACTGAGGTAATATGGGCCAAGCTTTAGGGTAGGGAACTTCAGCTCAGCAGGCAAAACTGATAGCCCTTACTCAAGACCTAAGATGGGGACAAAAAGTTGGTATGCTTTTTCTACTGTCCATGTGCATGGAACCATTTATTAGAATAGAGAACTATTAACCTCAGCAGGAAGAAAAGTCAAGACACCCCAATAGATCATAAGAATGCCCTCCCTGAGATAACAGTAAAACAACTATGGCCTATAACAGTCCTCCCAGCTCTCCCATCACCGTGGTACTTAAGTCATCCTATTCAGATTCAGACTTGAGACCAGCCAAGAGCTTAGAGACCCAACTCTCTCCAGAAGACTGACAGATTGTTGGGCCCCCAGCCCATCCAGGAGACCCATTGGGCCACTTACTTGGGGGGACCAAACTAGCCTAGTTATCTTGTCTGACTAAAGAAATCAACCAAAAATGCCCACAATGTCATCAAGTGAACCCTAAGTTGGCTCCCACTGATGTCCAAAAGAGACAGTGAGCACTTACCCCTGGAGACCACTGGGAGATAGACTTTACTAAAATGGGCCCAGGAAGTGGGGGATATAAATTTCTCTTAGTTCTCATAGACACATTCGCTGGATGGACTGAAGGATTTGCCAATCAGACTGAATCAGCTCTCATAGTAGCTAAGAAACTCCTCTATGAGATAGGGCCTTGATTCAGTTTGCCCACCTCCCTGGGGTGCAACAATGGCCCAGCTTTCATAGTTTAGATCATTCAAAATTTAGCTGCAGCTTTAGAAATCAACTGGAAATTACATTGTTCCTACTGGCCTCAAAGCTCAGGCCAAGTAGAATAAACAAAACCATAAAGGAAACTATTTTGAGACTGGTGAAAATTGGGTAAGCATCCTTCCTTTTGCCCTTCTGCATGCATGGCGTACCCCCCACCTCCAGGACATTAGTCTTTTTGAGGCCATGGATGGCCAACTGCCTTCTTTGATCCCCCATGTCCAAGATGATAAGTTGACTGTTGTCATTAATGGGGAACTCGTTAAGTCCTTACAGACTCTTCAGCCCTTTCTGCACTTGTTCCAGGGCCACCAGACCATTACTGAAAGACCTGATGACTCTATGACAGCTAAACCTGATGATTAAATTTACATCAGAAGGGGACAGCCCACATCTGTAGGCACCTGCTGAGAAGGACCCTATACATTCACCTTGAGTACTCCCATGGCTATCAAGGTTGCCAGAGCCATTGGATTCATCACTCCCACTTCAAGCCTGCAGAAGAAGAGACTCCAGCTAAGTGGACTACCCACAAGTCTTCTGACCCTTTAAAGGTTAAGCTCCAAAGATGTGGACCCTAAGTTTGTTTATGAGCATAATCTTCCTTATTCCACCCATTCCCACAAAAAAACCATTGGCCTATAGCTTATACATGAGTTATGACTAGAACTTCAGATGGAGTAGCCCTAACCTCTACCAGAAGCCTTGGAAATACCCTCCTTAATGTTACCCTCTGTTTGACCATGGGGAGGGCTGACACAAAAAACCTTAAATGCAGTGGCCTTGCCTCAGCCACCTGGATTCCAGCTGGGTTTTTCTCATTAGACCCAAATATCCCCTTCTATTTTTGTCTGCTGATCTCTAAAGTGGACAGATGTTCCACTAGTTGAACCTGTGCCATTATTATTATTGCCACCAAAGTGCTTGGGGTGGTGAAACTGTAGCCCCCTGGACAGATAATGACCCTTATCTCTCTGCTAGGTATGACTCCCATAAGTGCTACATTTTATTTTGGCCTAAGCAATGAGAAGATTCTTCCTGCAATGGAGAAAAAACTTGGGGCATTCATCTCTATGTCACTGGGTGAAGTCCTGATTCACTCTGTATCATCCAAAGAAAACCAGGAAGTACTCCAATCCATTCAAAACCTATTGGACCCCTCAATGGACTTGCCCTGCTACCAAAGGGGTTTCCCACTCGAGTGGTTACCTCTGCCCTGAGTTCCCCTCTCTCTCCATCTGTCCCCAAATGACCTCTTCAAGCATCAGCACAATTACAACCTGAGAACCCTGTCTTCCTATCTCAGGAACTGATGTTTAAATTACTTAATAGTTCAACCCCCAACATTACCTGAGACTGTTGGTTATGCTTAAATTCTGAGTCCCCCTATTACGTGAGACTTGCTGTGAACACAACTGTTGGGACCAACATTTGAACCCAGGTTGTAAACATCTCAAACTTTGATTCTGGTTCTTCATGCTGGTGGGGGCAGGGACCTACCTTCCTCACTTTTGAAAACTTTCAGGCTCTGGACTTTGTATTCAGTCTGTAAATTTCCCCTTGAAGTGATCCCCATTTTGAGTT